>CAUYLG010030777.1:0-74120 GCA_963573385.1 Cacajao melanocephalus
TTTTGCACTGGTTTCTTCCCATTTTTGTGGATTTATCCACCTGTTGTCTTTGTAATTGCCGACTTTCAGATTGGGTCTGAGTGGATGTCCGGCTTGTTGGTGATGAAGTTTTTTCTGTTTCTTAGTTTTCCTTCGGCAGACACCCTTTCCCCACAGAGCTGTGCCTTCCCAGGTTCAGCTGTGCTTACTGTGAAACTCTTAGTCCTAAACGCTTCCAATTGCTGTTCTCCTTGTGGGGATGGGACCAGCCGAGCCTGACTCAAAGGGCACTCAGTCCCATATACTCCGCACTGAGAAGTGCCACGCCATGCCAGCCAAAAGAGTCGTGCTGGAGACCCGTGTGGCTCCTCCGCTGGGTAGCTCCCAGTTTGTGGGCAACAGAAATTCATCTGAAATTGTGGAGTCCACTTGCTCTCTGCGCTTTCACTGGGAGCTACAATCCTGAGCTGTTGTTAATCAACCATCTTGGATCTCTCTCCACTTGGTGATGAAGTTTTTTCTGTTTCTTTGTTTTCCTTTGGTGGATGCCTCTTCCCCACAGAGCTGGACCTTCCCTGTTCAGCTGTGCTTGCTGTGAAACTCTCAGTCCTCAGCATTTCCAATTGCTATTCTCCTTGTGGAGATAGGACCAGCCTAGCCTGACTCAAAGGGCACCCTGTCCCATATACTCCGCACCAGGAAGCGCCGTACCGGGGTGCTGGCAAAACAGCCATGCTGGCCAAAAAAGTCACGCTGACGACCCGTGTGGCTCCTCTGCTGGGTAGCTCCCAGTTTGTGGGCAACAGAAATTCGTCTGAAATTGCGGCGTCCACTCACTCGCTGCGCTTTCATTGGGAGCTACAATCCTGAGCTGTTGTTAATTGGCCATCTTGGATCTCTCTCCAGTAACTAGGCTTTTATCTCGTATTTCATCTTCTAAGGAGCATGTTTTCTGAAAGGCAAGACAATTTATGCCCCTGAAAATCACAGGATTTGTGTGGCTCTTTTCTCAGTATCTAGTACAGGACCTGGCATTATTTCTGATCTATAGTAAACATTTTAGATGTATCTTCTGATAGTGCAAAAGCACTGTCTGCTCACTAGCTCCCTAAATTGCCCCTAAATACTTGCCACTTGCACAGTAGTAATTGTAGAACTATTCTTATTTTATTCTCTGATATGGTTTGGCTGTGTCGCCACCAAAATCTCAACTGGAATTGTGTCTTCCAGAATTCCTATGTGTTGTGGGAGGGACCCAGGGAGAGGTAGTTGAATCACGGGGGCCAGTTTTTAAGGTGCTGTTCTCTTGATAGTGAATGGGTGTCACAAAATCTGATGGGTTTATCAGGGGTTTCTGCTTTTGGTCTTTCCTCGTTTTCCACTTGCCACTACCATGTAAGAAATATCTTTTGCCTCCTGCCATGATTTATTAGTAGAAATTACTCTAGCAATGAGAAATGAATTAAGGCCTCCCCAGCCATATGGAACTTTAAGTCCATTTAAAACTCTTTTTATTCCCAGTTTCAGGTATGTCTTTATCAGCAGCTTGAAAACAAACTAATCCATTTTCTATTGGGGATATATGACTCAACTTGAACAATGGCCATTAATGTTTCTGCCTCCCTTGGGCATTTCAATGAGTCCATTCTCTCAAATTCTGACCTACGTTTAGATGTGCTTTTTCATGAAGATATCCTCAGAATAACAATGTCCAAGCCTGAAAACTTTTTCTCAAGCTACCATTTCACCCAATTTTGCTACTTCTTTGGCTTGGTCTCTCTCAGCCCAAAACTGTCCCACACTACTCACCTAATTATTTCAAATCCCATTGAAATGTGCTGATTGTTTCAATTAAATATTTTTAAAATCTGAGATATTTAAAACATGTCTCTAAGCCTTATGAAATAACAATAAAATAAATAGCACTAATACCATTGGAGTTTCCTTTGTTCATTTCTATGATTCTATTCTCCTTTTCCCAACAACTCTACAACCACTATCCTGAATTTTGTGATTATCATTTTAACTTCCATGCTGTATTCACTCTCTCTCTCTCCTTCTCTCTGTATTTTGAACTTTATGTAAATGGAAGTTTTTACAAACTTCAACAACTTCCTATTAATGGTAAATATCTTCTTCATTAAGTTTATCTATGTAGATGGATGCAGCTAGATTTATTTATTTTCATTGGTATATAGCAAGATGCATCTTAACATTGAATCTGCTATTTATTCAATTAGCTTTGTACCTGCATTTTTTCTAATCCCTATCTCTGTTATGGATAAAAGGATTGCCGAGGGTAAGGCAAGTTCAGGCTATTACACACTTCAGTTTTATATGAGTGAAGAGAATATAAATCTAACTGAAGCTAACCACAATCAGTGGTTAAGTTTTTCAGATGCAAAACAAATCATAACTACTGTCATGTTCTGAAGTCTCTTTTCCCCATACAATTAAAAATGCCTGGCAGGGACAAGACAATAAGACTTCAGAATCAAACTGCCAGGGTTCTAGCTATAATCTTGAAAGTCATACAGTCTCTCTCTCTTTCTAAATATGCTTCTTTGTAAGCCTAAAGTGGTTTATCCTCAAAAAATGTGTACGAGGATTGGACAAATATCCTATGTGCCATATGTAGAATATTATGTGGAATATATGAAAATACTCTATGTGGACTGTAAAGAGGTAACTTTATCATGAAAATAATGTGTATTTCAAGTGCCCTAGAGAGGTCATGGCAAAGTGTTAGGATTTTTGCAAAATTTTGAAAAGAAACAAGTGGATTATTTAGATTTAGTAAAGACCTGTCATTTTTTTCTCACTTATTTTTCTCATTCATTATAATTTCCCTTTTCTATGATACCATTGGAATGATAGCTACTATGTGGGAGATTTTGCTAAGGGGAATTTGGGATATACTCTTGTGATTTGAAGTCCTTTTCTTTATGGTTAGATATTGTTAGTCATGGAAGTCATGGTAGATATGTAAGTCATGAAAATGTAGAAATGGCTTCCAGAAGAATTCTTGGCTACTGCTCATTCTGCAAACTAACCCACAATTTTGACCTCTAGAAGAGGGGCCAGAGGTTGAGTCATAATATGAGAAAGTGTCCTCTGGCCCATGCCAACAGAAGTACATGGATAGTGGAGCAAAAACAAAGTTAGGGAACCAAAAGCAAACCAGTGAGCAATTATTTTAATAACAAGTACAATGGTAAGCAAACAATTTACTTTTTTCTAAATGCCAAGTGAAAAGGAATTTTTTCTTATGTCAGAAATATATTTGATAAAGCAAGATATATAATTATAAGTGAAATTTAAAATAAAACAATGTTTGCATGTGTTATATAAACTTAGTAAAAATTACTCTAGCAATGAGAAATGAATTAAAATAATTTTCAGGTAATTCTAAAGTCAGCAATTCATTAAGCAAAAAATTTGAATACAAATAATATATAAACTTGACTAATTTAAGAGTCCAATTAGTTAATGAAGATTTTCATATTGGAAAAAAAAGGATTTTTTTATGAATTAAACACAAAATACTGATATAAGCTACTGCAGTAAGGAAACAGAGATGACAAATTATTTAATAAATATTATTAATCCAAGGAATACTGAAGATGTGTAACTGCACAAAAATACCTAAAATAATCTGAAATCTTACAATAATACATGAAAGAAATTTTGTAAAATTTTTCCAAAGTTGACAACAATCCAAAAAGTTACATGGCATTACCAAAGATGAATTATTAGAATGAGAGAATCTTTTCTAAACTATCATTAAATAAAACCAATCATCTTAATGGAAAGATGGAATTACCTTTTTTTTCTCCAAAAAAAAAAATGATAAAATAATTGTCATATAAAGAAATAATCAACAAACCAAAAAAAAAAGTAGATTTTTTAGAGCTGTTTTAATAAAATGTATTAGTTTTCTGGACTTGTCCATGTTTTTGATTTGTTTGATTTTTGAATATGTAACTGGAAATGATTTATTTTCTTATTCTAAGTAAATATTCACATTCATACTTAATTTTGTATTTCTCATTTTGTATTTTATTTTTTCCTACAGAAACTCTTCTAAATTATTTAAACTTCTTGCCATACAAAATCTGGATTTGTATCTGTCATGTAGTAATTGCTTGATAAATGTGAATATTCCTATTTTATATATATAAGCTGTTATACATACATACATGTATATATACACATGTATAGACATGCAAATATATAGATTATTTCAGATTTTTATGTATTTAGAGATGTTAATGAAAAAATTTACATTTTTATAAGTATCCATGTTTAATTCATGTAGCCTCTACTTAAGTTCTAGAGGCATAGATGATATATTTTAACTTTCTGTCTTTCCACTTTCTGAAAAATTGCTATGACTTTTCTATGTGAAAAACATTATTATACACATAAAAAAATTAGAGGTTATTATCAGATACTTGAATCAGGAATCACAATATTTAGAAACCAGAAACACAAACAAGAAAATACACATTTAAAATACAAATGCATTTGTGAATACATATTATAACTGTTTATAACTGAAATCTAACATGATTGCCAAACTATCAAGGCATTCCACAAGCTTCTGAATTATGAGTGGAGACAAAGTCTAAATTTGAACTCATATCACCTAGAATTTTACTTGATACTATAAGGAAAAAAAATGTACTTTTTAACCCCACTGTGTTGAACACATTGTCTTGAAAAGAAGTGGTATCAATTTTTGAAGCTTCAAGAATAAAACATGAAGATACAGCTTGTCAGAAAAACATAGTGTAGCTGTTTGTGATACTGCAATGAAATAAGAATTTCATGTTATTCGAGCAGATGACAGTTCAGTCTAGTGAAAACAATAGTGTTTGAAAAGTATTAGATCTATTTATATAAAATAGGCTTATATGAATATGCACACAGCATGAGTATCAACACAAGTTAACATTTCAATAGTTAACATTATTGCCATTATTCACAATTTTTGTGGTGGCTTTACAAATATTTTTAAATGATTATGTAGTTTAGTCAAAATATTACATTGGTTATGGCCATATGAAAAGATATTGGCATGAATTTCAGCATAAAACTTACATAAGATAGGATAAAATTATTAAAATAAAGCATGAATTTTGGCTGGGTGCGGTGGCTCATGCCTATAATCCCAGCACTTTGGGATGCCGAGGCAGGTGGATCATGAGGTCAAGAGATCGAGACTATGCTGGTCAACATGGTGAAACCCCATCTCTATGAAAAATACAAAAATTAGCTGGGCATGGTGGTACGAGCCTGTAGTCCCAGCTACTCGGGAGGCTGAGGCAGGAGAATTGCTTGAACCTCAGAGGCAGAGGTTGCAGTGAGCTGAGATCGCACGACTGCACTCCAGCCTGGGTAACAAGAGTGAAACTCTGTCTCAAAAAATAAATAAATAAAATAAAATAAAACATATCTTTTAGGCCATCAGAAAATCAACCAGAGCAGGTAACAATTTAATAACTGTTTATTCATAGAACACTGCTGCTCCATCAGATCAGAAAGTGAATTTATGATCTTCTTGCCCATGGGCACTATCCTCCCTCAGAAAAGAGGCAACAGATACCTACAGTTTTAGTGGTAGAAGCAGGTGACTTAGTTCAGAGAAGGGAAGAACAGCTAGAAATTTAAAGGGACAATTTTGGAAGAAAAACAGGCACAGATAGGCTGAGTTAAGAAACTACTCACACATTTCTCTCTGCTAAAATATATATGCTACCAGAAGATTCTAGAAAGCCTGAAAAAATTAAAATACTAGGGATATTTTTTATTTTTTTAACAACTTTAAAAGTTTTCCTTAATCTAAACACAAGTCATGCAGTACAGAGGAAGATTTACTAGCTTCTAGTGTCTAACTATAATCTTCACCCAAACAAAGCACTGCCTTACTAATAAACTGAGAAGAAGAGATATTTTCAGAGAGCCACCCTAAACTATGCATCCCATGATGGAAATAATGTTCACAGTTTGAGTTGAGACAAGCTGATTCCCTTCTAAAGCAAAAATTAAACAACCTTCTGAAGAACAAAACAAAATCCAGAGTTGCTACAATGCATTATCTGGAATGCTCATACAATGCTTAATGTCTTGTAATTTTACCAAGAAATTACTAGACAGTCAAAAAAAGATTGATACATATGCAAAGCAGGAAAATATTTGTAGCAGCTTTTATTAATACTTCAAGGAACTAACTGTAAATATACAAAAAATTGTTAGGATTCTGAACATAAAAAGATAAACAGAAGTTGTGGATATAAAGTGATATCAGTGGGATGATCAAATGGAAAGGTCTTCCAGTATTACTACCCTCAAAAAATACAACTAGAAATGATTCAAAGGGCCAGGCATGGTGGCTCACACCTGTAATCCAAGCACTTTGGAGGCCAAGGCAGGCAGATCACCTGGGGTCGGGAGTTCAAGACCAGCCTGACCAACATGGTGAAACCCCGTCTTTATAAAAAAAAAAAAAAAAAGAAAAGAAATGATTCAAAGACAAGAATACCAAGCTAAATACACCAGAACATTAAAGAGAAGTCTAATCGAGAGAAGTTACAACTAGTAAAAAAAAAATAATCATTTCAGTCATGCCAACCCCTCCCTTAAGTGGCCATAATACCATTGATAGATAATATTATTAGATTTATGGTTGCCAAGGTGAGAGGAAGAAATTGGAGATGGATGTTCCATCTCCCTACTTGATTAGGAATCTTCATGGGAAGGTCACTCCCATACCATCCCACAGGAACCTCTGGGAATGCAAGGAGATCTGGACTACCTGGGATGAACTGGGGACAAAGAGCAGGATGCTGATCACAGTGACTGGTATGCAGATCTTGGTGGTTACTCAACACTTCAGTCAGCAGGGACATCATGTTGAAGATGCTAGTTGATAGCAAGGCACTTCAGGGGGCACAATATACATGAAAGCCCAAACCCCAAACTAGATTTTTCACAAATCTCAGAAGCTCTAGTGGAGCCTTCCCTTTGTTTGGAAACAAAATTTTGGGATTAAGATCTGGTGCCTGCTTAACACTTCTTCAGACTGGGAAACAATGACATGGAAGCAATATAGTTCAGGACAGTAATTCAGCTGTGGTGCTCACTTTAAGTCTTCCCCAGACAAAGATATGATGACAAGACAGTGATTTAACTCTAGTACAGTGATTTAGTTCCGGCCATCACTGTAAGATTTTCCCAGAATGGTAAACAGTAAAGGCCAGCATTTATGCTCTGATACTAGAAAGTTAAGGTCTAACATCACCAAAGAACACTTGCAAAAACTGAAAGAGTTGGCTGTCTCCATAAATGGGCTGTCATCAATGTAAAAATGCAAGAATTGTGAAAAGTCAGGGAAGTGCGACACCACCAAAAGAAACATGAAACACCACCAAGAGCTCCTGTAATGAACTCAAAACTGAAGATCTGTGAAATTTTTAATGTAAAATCAGAATCATCCTCTTAAAGAATCAGAGAATAATTTTTAAAAATGGATGAAAAAGTAAATAAAATTTGAAAATCAATTCAGGAAGAAAGTGAGAAATTCCAACAGAGGAATAAAAATAGTTAAAAACACAACAGAAAAAATTAGAAATAAGTAATACAAGAGCTTAAATAAAAACCTCATAAGAAATCTTCAAAAGTAGACTTGATCAAACAGAGGAATGAATTAGTGAGCATATAGACAAAACATAAAATTATCTATTCAGGAAGAAAAAAAGAATTAAAACATTGAAAAAGGAATACAAAATTTATGTGACACCGTCAAGTAAACTAATTTCTATGTAATTGGAGTTCCTTAAAAAGATAAAATAGAAAAAGCTTAAAAAGCATATTTAAGGAAATAATAAAATTGATTGAATCTATAAAAGGAAGGGAAAGACAAGATCATCCAGGCATTAGAATCTCAGAAATCACCAGTTACTTTCAACATAAAGAGAAATTACCCAAGTTGTATCATAATCAAATTAGCAAATTCAAACACTAAAAATAATTCAGTGCAGAAGAAGAAAAGAAACAGAACACAATAAATGTAGTCATTATATCTCTTTCAACAGGTTACTCAGCAGAAACCTTGCAGACCAGAAGAGAGTAAGATACTATATTCAAACTACTGAAGGAATATAAAACATGCTTACAAAGAATACTGTAGCCAGCAAAGCTGTTATTTAAACATGAAGCACAGATATATACTTTTCCAGACAGACAAAAGCAGAAAGAATTGATCAAACTAGACATATCATACAATAAATTTAAAGGTACTTCTTCAATCTAAAAGAAATGGATGATTCCAGGTAACAAAAAAACATCTGAAGGTATAAAACTCAGTAGTAAAATAAGAAAGCAGGTAGATTCAGAATACTCTAATACTGTAATTTTGGTAAGTAAAACACATATCAAAGTATAAAGACTAAAAGTGAAACTATTGAAAACAACATAACTATAATAATTTATTAAGAAATAGGCAATATAAAAAATGCAAAATGAAGCATGAAAAAGTCAAAATATATGGTTGTAGTATTAAAGTGTAGGGTTTGCTTTTGATACCTTTCTTTGAGATCAAAGTTGTTGATAGTTTCAAATAATCTGTTATATTTTTTGTAAGCCCTATGGTAACAAAAACCTATAATAGATAAAGTAAAAATAAATAGCATGGAATCAAACATACTACTATAGAAAATCACTTAACCTAAACCACAAAGGAGGTTAATAATAGAGAAAAAATGAATAAAGAATCAACCAAAAAAACTCCACAGAAAACAAATTACAAGATGGCAGTGATAAACTCATACCTATCAATAAGAACCTTGAAAAGAATTGGATGACATTAACCCATTAAAAGTTATAGCTTGGCTGAAAGAATTAAAAGAATTAAAAAAAATAAGACCCAACTGTATGCTGTCTTCAAGAAGCTCACTCCATCTATAAAGATATGGAAAGCCTAAAAATGTAAGCATGGCAAAAGTTATTTGATGCAAATGGAAATGGAAAAAGAGCAGGAGTGGCTACACTTATATCAGATAAAATAGACTTTAAGTCAAGAAAGGTGAAATCACAAACTACTTCAGCCATTGTGGAAAGCAGTTTGGAGATTTCTCAGAGAATTTAAAACAGAACTAACATTTGATCAAAAAAACTCACTACTGGATATATACCCCCCAAAAATAATTCATTGTATCACACGCATATACAACACATGTTCATTGCAGTGCTAGTCAGGATAGCAAAGACATGGAATGAAACAAGGTGCACATCAACAGTGAATTAAATAAAGAAAATGAGTTACATATATATCATGAAATACTAGGCAGCCATTAAGACAACCAAACAACAACAAAAATCATGTCCTTTGCAGGAACATGGATATAGATGGAGACCATTCTTCTCAGCTTTTTTGGTTTGTTGACCATTTATAACTGATTCCATTATGAAGCTTGTTAATGGTCTGTTTAAGGAATCAATTTCTTCCTTCCTCAGTCTTGAGAAGGTGTATGTATCCAGAAATTTATTCATTTTTTTTCTAGATTTTCTACTTTATTTGCATAAAAGTGTTCATAATATTCCCTGATAGTTATTTATGTTTCTGTGAGATCAGTGGTAGTATCCTTTGTTGTTACTAATTGTTTATTTTCTTTTATTCTTTATTAATCTAGCTAGCAGTCTATGTATTTTATTATTTTTTTTAAAAAACTACCTCCTGGATCCATTGATCTTTTGAATGGTATTTTGTTTTTCAGTCCCCTTCAGTTCAGCTCTAACTTTGATTATTTCTTGTCTTCTTCTAACTTTGTGTTGTTTTAGTTGTGATATTAAGTTGTTAAGAGGAGGTATTTCTACCTTTTTTTTTTCTTTTTTGAGATGGAGTCTCACTGTGTCACCTAGGCTGGAGTGCAGTGTCACAATCTCAGCTCACTGCAACCTCTGCCTCCTGTCTTCAAACAATTCTTGTGCCTCAGCTTCCCGAGTAGCTGGGATTACAGGCACCCGCCACTATACCCGGCTAATTTTTGTATTTTTAGTAGAGATGGGTTTTCACCATGTTGGCCAGGCTGGTTTCAAACTCCTGACCTCAGGTGATGTCCCTGTCTTGGCCTTCCAAAGTGCTGGCATTACAGGCGTGAGCTACAGCACCTGGCCATTTTCTACCTTTTTGATGTGACCATTTAGTGCTATAAATTTCCCTCTTAACACTGTCTTTGCTGTGTCCCAGTTTCTGTTATGTTGTATCTTTGTTCTTATTAATTTCAGAGCACTTCTTGATTTGTGACTTAATTTCATTGCTTACCCAAAACTCATTCAGAAGTAGGTTATTCAGTTTCTATGTAATCGTATGGTTTTGACTGAATTTCTTAGTCTTGATTTCCAATTTGCATGCTCTGTGGTCTGCAAGATTGGTTGTTATTATTTCAGTTCTGCATTTGTTAAGGAGTGTTTCATGTCTGATTATGTGATCAATTTTAGAGTATATGCCATGTGGTAATGAGAAGAATGTATATTCTTTTGTTGTGGTCTGGAGAGTTATATAGATATTTATCACGTTCACTTGATCCATAGCTGAGTTTGAGTCCTAAATATCTGTTAATTTTATGTCTTGATGATCTAATATGGTCAGTAGGGTGTTAAAGTCTTCCACTATCATTGTGTGTAAGTCTAAGTCTATTTATAGGTCTCTAAGAACTTGCTTTATAAATCTGGGTGCTCCTGTTTTGGGGACATACATATTTATGATGGATATCTCTTCTTGTTGAATCGAACCCTTTACCATTATATAATGCCCTACTTGTCTTTTTTGATCTTTGTTGGTTTGAGGACTGTTTTTTTCAAAACTAGGATTATTACCCCTGTTTTTATTCTGTTTTCCATTTGCTTGGGAAATTTTCCTCCATCCTTTTATTTTGAGCCTATTGGTGTCACTGCATATGTGATGCGTCTCTTAAAAACAACATAACAAACGTTCTTTATTCTTTATCCAGCTTGCTACTCTCTACCTTTTAATCGGGGCAGTTAGCCCTTTTACATTCAAAGTTAATATTGGTATGTGTGAATTTGATCCTATCATGATGTCAGTTTGTTATTATGCGACCT
Organism: Cacajao melanocephalus; assembly: GCA_963573385.1. Classification (NCBI taxonomy): domain Eukaryota; kingdom Metazoa; phylum Chordata; class Mammalia; order Primates; family Pitheciidae; genus Cacajao; species Cacajao melanocephalus. The sequence continues at coordinate 11,104 of CAUYLG010030777.1, forward strand.
GTTTATGTGGTTGCTTTACAGTGTCACTACTGTGTGTACTTAGGTGTCTTGTTATAGTGGCTGGTAATAGTCTTTCTATATTTAGCGCTTCCTTCAGGAGCTCTTTTACTATTATTTTTAAAATTTTCTGAGTACATAGTAGATGTATATATTTATGGGGTGCATGAGATGCTTTGATGCAGGCATGAAATGTGAAGTAAACAAATGATGGATAACAGAGTATCTATCCCCTCATGTATTTATCTTTTGAGTTATAAACAATCTAATCACAGTCTTTATTTTTAAATACAGAATTAAGTTATTCTTGAGTATAATCACCTTGTTGTGCTATCAAATAGTAGGTCTTATTCAATTATTTCTATTTTGTTGCACCCATTAACTATCCCCATGTCCCTCCCAACCACCCATTACCCTTCCCAGCCTCTTATAACCATCATTATACCTCTGTGATCATGAGTTTAACTTATTTGATTTTTAGATCCCACAAATACATGAGATCATTCAATGTTTTTCTTTTTGTGTCTGGTTTATCTCACTTAACATAATGATCTCCAGTTCCATCCACATTGTTGCTAATGACTGGATCTCATTCTGTTTTATGGCTGAATAGTACTCCATTGTGTATATAAACCACATTTCCTTGAGTTCATCTGTGGAAGGACACTTAGGTTGTTTCTAAATCTTCTTTAGTGTAAAAAGTGCTGCAACAAACATAGGAGTGTAGACATCTCTTTAACTGATTTTTAAAATTATTTTGGGTATATACCCAGCAGTAGAATTTGTTGATCATATGATACTTAAGTTTTGTTTTTGTGAGGAGCCTCCAAACTATTCTCCATAGTGGTTGTAGTAATTTGTATTCCCATCAATAATATTGTAGAAGAGTTCTCTTTTCTCCACATCCTCACTAGCGTTTGTTATTGTCCATCTTTTGGATAAAATCATTTTAACTAAGGTGAGATGATAGCTCATTGTAGTTTTGATTTGCATTTTGCTCATTATCCATGATGTTGAGCACCTTTTCATATGCCTGTTTGGCTTTTGTATGTCTTCTTTTGAGAAATATCTATGTAAATCTTTTGACAATGTTTTGATCAGATTATTAGATTTTTTTTCCAATAGAGTTGTTAGAGCTCCTTATATATATTGTTGTTATTAACTCTTTGTCAGAGGAGTAGTTTGCAAATATTTTCTCCCATTTTATGGGTTGTCACTCCACTTTATTGATTGTATTCTTTGTTGTGCAAAAGCTTCTTAACTTGATGTGATCCCATTTGTCCATGTTTCCTTTCATTGCCTGTGCTTGTGCAACATTTCTCAAAAAATCTTTGGCCAAACCAATGTCATGAATATTTTTCCCAACTTTTCTGGTGATTGTTTCATAGTTTGGGGTCTTAGCAGTAAGTCTCAGGAGATCTTGTAAGATATGTCTCATGGTAATGAATTCCCTCAGTATTTGCTTATCTAAAATTTATCTTTTCTCTTTCATTTATGAAACTTAGCTTGTCCAGATACAAAATTTTGGATTGGAATTTTTTTTATTATAAATGTTGAATATTGGCCCCAATATTTTCTGCCTTGTAGGGTTTCTGCTGAGGGATTTGCTGTTAGCCAGATGGGCTTCCCTTTGTAGGTGACCTGACCTTTCTCTCCAGCTAGGTTTAACATTTTTTCTTTCATTTCAACATTGAAGAATCTGATATATGTGTCTGGGTTGATTTTCTTGTGAAGTGTCTTACTGGTGTTCTCTAATTTCCTGAATTTAAATGTTGTCCTCTCTAGCTAGGTTGGGGAAATTCTTATGAATGATACTCTAAAATATGTTTTCCAAGTTGCTTAGACTCTCCCCATCTTTTTCAGGGACATCAATGATTCATAGATATGATCTCTACATAATCCCATATTTATCAGATATTTTGTTCATTTTCATTTTTTTTTTCCTCTACTCTTGTCTGATGGTCTTATTTCAGCAAACCAGTATTCAAGCTCTGAGATTCTTTCCTTCATGTGGTCTATTGTGCTATTAATTCTTGTGATTGTATTATGAAATTCTTATAGTTTGTTTTTCAGTTCTATCACATTGATTGCTTTATTTTCTATACTGGCTATTTTGTCTGTCAGCTCCTGCATTGATTTACTGTTGGATTGGCTTTCAACATACTCCTACATCTCAATGATCTTTGTTCCTATCCATATTTTGAATTGTATATCTGTCATTTCAGCCATCTCAGCCTGGTTCAGAACCCTTGCTTGAGAGGTGGTGCAGTTTTTTGCAGGAAGGAAGGCATTCTGGCTTTTTGAGTTGACAGGGGTTTTGTGGTAGTTCTTTCTCATCTTTGTGTGCTTATGTCCCTTCTTTAAAGTTGCTGACGTTTGCATTTTTTTTCTTTTATCCTATTTGATGACCTCATAGGTTTGATTGTGGTATAAGGTGGATTTAGTCAAATGGCTTTGTTTCTGGAAAATTCCAGGTGGCAGTTGCTCAATTCCTACCTCCTGAACTGCATGCTCTAACACTGGGACTTGTATTGGGCATCTACTTTGTTCTCTGGCTCCTTAAGGTTAGGAATCCACAGTGCTGCGGCACTGATGTACTCTTAAACTACTAGTCACTACACTCCAATGGGTGGTCTCAGCCAAAGCCTTTTATACTGTGATGACAGCAGGATTCCTTCTCATTTTCATGTGCCAGAATCAGCAACAGTTGCACATTGCAGGGTGCATGCTCCTTGGCTGTGGCAGGGTGCTAGTAGGGGCTGGGGGGTCTGTCTCCATGGAGGCATTCACCACAGCAGAAGAAATGTGGCTTTAGCGGGGCTAGGGGAGATGGAGGCCCCTCCTGAGAACTGCATGCACAGTCATACTGGTGATGGTTTTGGCACCAGGTGGGCCACTGAAGGGTGCAGGTCTGTGTGCTTTCTCTGTGTGCCACAGACAGGGGTGGTGACTCATGGCAGGGGAGGGTCTGCTGTTCTCTGTGCATAGTTTCATTGCCATGGCTGTGTTGGCACAAGGGTGGTACACTGGCAGGAACTGAACAGGGCTGGCTGGCTCTGTGCCTGCCAAAGCTCTGGCAGCGTAACTGTAGTGCTGGGGCAGGAAGGTAGACTACACTCCCACTGCAGCAGTGGCAGGGAAGAGTGCTCACACACATGTGCTGGCAGGGCAAGGAAAGCAAAACCCACCCCTATGCACACACCATGGCAAAACTATATGGTGGCTTCTGTGGGTCATAGGAAGTTGCTGTATAGGGAGGGAGTGGGCGGGCTGGTACCTGGCTGTGAGGGCCACTTGCTGAAGCTCTGTGCTGGTCAGACAGGTTCTCTAGCACAGAAGCTATGATACGGGCCCCCAGGGCACCTGAGGCTGCTCTGCAAGCAGGCGACCAGGCTGGGGCCAAGGGACAGGCCAGCAGACCAAGGGTACTCAGGTCAGACTGTTCCTATCTGATGGGCAAGACTGTCCTCCAGAGTTTAGTTGCAGTAGCCACCCTAGAGCTAAATTCTCTTAAGGGAACCAGGGGAACTTAAGGGAATCACCATCCCTGGTGGTGATCACCACAGATAATCTGCCTCCAAACCCACTGGGATCCACATCAGCTGCCTTGCTGCCCCTTCCACTTATCTAAGCAGTATTCCCTTCGAACTCTGTATCCTTGGTGGCAGAGGGGTCTCCTGCATCAATTCCAGAGGCCTGTAGCAAGAGCAGGTTGCTCCCTGCCAGTTCAACTCATCCATTCTTCTAGACTTATTGGAATATTTATGACTTAATCTTATATTTAGAAAAACCGAAAGACTCCACCAAAGTCTGCTAGAAATAATTTTTTTAAAGTTTCAGAATACAAAATCAACATACAAAATCAGTAACATTTCTGTATACCAACATCAATTAATCTGAAAAAAAAAATCAAGAAAGCAATTATATTTACAAGTAGCTTCAAAAATAACTAAGTAAACTACCTAGGAATAAATTCAATAAAAGAAGTGAAAATCTATATGATAAAACTATTAAATACTGAAAAAAAAGGAACACACAAAAAAGAAGAGATACCCCATGTTCATGGGTTGGAAGAATTAATATTGTTAATAATGTTTATAGTACCCAAAGTGATCTACAGATTGAATGCAGTACCTGTGAAAATACCAATGACAATCTTCACAGAAATAGAAAACAATACTATAATTAATATAAAATCACAAAGAAACCTGAATAGCCAAAGGAATTTTTAGCAAAAAAACAAAACTGGAGGCATCATACTATCTGATTTCAAGGTATTCTACAAAACTGGAGTAACCGAAACAGCATGATAATTACAAAAAAACAGACACATGATCCAATTGAACTGAATAGAAAACACCAAAATAAATTTACATACTTACAACCAACTTATTTTTGACCACAGTGCCAAGAATGTACATTGGGGAAAGAATAGCCCTTACAATTAATGGTGCTGAGAAAGCTGGATATCCACATGTAGAAAAATGAAACTAGACTCCTATCTCTTGCCATATACAAAAATCACATCAAAACTTATGTAAGATGTAAATGTAAGACCTGGAATTGTGAAAAGAGTAGAATAAGATATTGGAAATGTAGAAGAAATATTGGAAATGGACTGGAATAATGGAAATATTGGAAATAGTAGAAGAAAATATTGGAAATGGTTCAGGGCATTGATCTACACAAGGATATTTTGAGTAAGGCAACAAAAATCAAAAAATAGAAAAGTAGAATTTCATTATGCCAAAAATATTCTGAACAGCAAAGAAACAGTAAATAGAATAAAGATGCAGCCCACAGAATGAGAAAAAAAAATTATTATAATAATAATGACCAAAATATGTTTTAAAAAATCAAATAACTCAATAGAAAAAAATCCCACATAATCTGTTTTAAAAATGGACAAAGGATCTGAATAGACAGTTATCAAAAGAAGACATGGAAATGGCTAATAGGCACAGGAAAAAATGTTTAACATAATTAGCCATCAGCAAAATGCAAATCAAAAATCATAATGAGATATCAAAGGAGATATTAAAATGGCTGTTATCAAAAAGACAAGAAATAACATGCTTATGAGGATGTGGAGAAAGGAAGACTCAGGTACACAGTTAGTGGAAATGAAAATTAGTACCGCCACTATGGAAAGGAGTATGGAGTTTCCATTAAAAATATTAAAAACACATCTGCCATGTGAACCAGAACTCACATTGCCATATATATATATATATATACACACACACACACACACACACATATGTGTATATATATATATGCCTCAAATGTGTATATATACATACATATATATGCCTCAAATGTGTATATATACACAAATGTGTGTGTGTATATATATATATACACATTTGTATATATATACACAAATGTGTATGTGTTTATATATATATACACACACACACAATGTGTATGTATATATATACACATGTATATATATGTATATACATACACACAGTTGTGTATATATACACATTTGAGGCATATATATGTATGTATCTATACACAAATGTATATATACACATTTGAGGCATATATATAAAAATATATACACATTTGTATATACATGTGTGTGTGTGTATATATATATACACACAAATGTGTATACATTTATATATATATGCCTCAAATGTGTATATATACACAATTGTGTATATATACATACATATATGTATATATGTGTGTGTATATATATACACAAATATGTATATATACATACATACACATATATGTATGTATATACATACATATATGTGTATGTATATATATACACAATGTATATATACACATTTGAGGCATATATATATAAATGTATACACATTTGTGTGTGTGTATATATATATACACACACACACATTTATATACAAATGTGTATACATTTTTATATATATGCCTCAAATGTGTATATATACATATATATATGTATGTATATATACACATTTGTGTATATATATGTATGTATATATACACATTTGTGTGTATATATATACACATTTGTGTGTGTATATATATATATATACACACACACACATATGTATCTCAAGTGTGTATATATATATACACTAATGAAAAAAATCAGTATGTTGAAGAGATATCTGGATTCCCATGTTTATAGCAGTACTTTCCACAATAACGAAGACATGAAATTAACATAAGTATCCATTAACAGATGAATGAATAAAGAGAATGTATTATACATGGAATATAATTCAACCACAAAAAAATAAAATAAAATTAGTTATTTGCAGCAACATGGATGAAACTGGAAGTCTTCATGTTAAGTGAAATAAGCCAGGCTCATAAGGACAAATTTCATATGTTCTCATTGATTTGTAGGAGATTAAGAGTTGATTTCATGGAAGTAGAGAATATGATGATGATTACCAGAGCCTGAGAAAGGTTTCAGGGAGGAGCTGGATAAAAAGAGGTTGGTTAATGGGTACAAAAAATAGAATTAGATAGAGGAAATATATTTTAGTGTTCAATAGCACAGTAGGATGACTGTAGCTAACAATAATTTATAATAGCTAGAAGACTTGAAATATTCACATCACAAAGAAATAACAAATGTTTGAGGTAATGAATATCCTAATTACCCTGATGCAATAGTTACATATTGTATATACATGCATCAGTATATCACATGTAACACATAAATATGTATACTCATTATGTATCAACATATTTTTAATTCTAAGATAAAAATATACAATATTTGAAATGAAAAATTCACTAAATGACTCAAAAGCAGAGTTGATAAGGCAAGCAAAATCAGTAATTGATTGAAATAGATCAGTAGATATCGATTTCAAATTATAAAAAGAAAAAAATGAATTAAATTTTGTCATAAATGTGTGAGAAAATATTAGCTATTTTAGCATACATTTTTTAAAAAATTTCATTTAATTTACTTTTTTTTATTATACTTTAAGTTCTGGGGTACATGTGCAGAATGTGCAGGTTTGTTACATAGGTATACATATGCCATGGTGGTTTGCTGCACTCATCTACCCATCATCTACGTTAGGTAATTCTTTTAATGCTATCCCTCCCCTATCCCCCAACCCCTCCACAAGCCCCATTGTGTGATGTTCCCCTCCTTGTGTCCATGTGTTCTCATTGTTAAACTCCCACTTATGAGTGAGAATATAGCATATATTTTAATAGCTTTCCAGAAAATGATGGAGTGGGGAGAAGACAGAAAATCATTTGAAAGGTAGTTAAAAACACAAACAAAAAAATACTGATCCCAAAAAGTTATCCAATCTGAAATAGGATAAAAACATTAAAAAAAAAAAAAAAACCACAGAGCTAGACCTACTAACATAAAAATGAAACGTTTGGTCAAAGGAAAAGAAAGAAAACTAAACCTCACTTGCAGGGAAACAATGATATGATTAACAATTAATTTCTTATCAGAAATGACAGAAGCCAGAAAACCTTGCAATGACTTATTCAAGGTGCTAGAAAGCAATGAAACAAATACTAAAACATAAAAGATGTCAAGAAAAATCCCATATTTAGCAGAACTCTTTTTTTTTTTACAAGTAATGGTGGAAGAAAGCCTATTCAAACCAAAAAAACACTGATATAATTCATTGGTAGTAGAATTCTACTTAATAAAAAAGCTAAATTAACTTTAGTGTGAAAAAGATTATGTCAGATGGTAACTCATATATAGAGAAAGAAACAAAGTATTGAAAATCAAATATGGGAGTACAATTTTCAAAATATTATATATTTATATTCATATATATCTATATATATTTCTAATTCATATATATATAGAGAGAGATATTATTCTTTTGTGTCTAAAACACTTGTAATTACCTTAATGGGCATTGAATTATTTTACCAAACTGACTCCAAAAACAACAGAAAAATCTAAATGTCTGTATTTCAAGTAAAATATTTCATTACTAATTAAAACCTTCCCTGAAAGAAAATTCTAGGCCTGGTGACTTCATTGTTGAATTTTATAAAACTATGATGAAACTACTTATGTCAAAACTGGACACCCTTTTTTAGAAAATAGAGGAGAAAAGATTACTTTCTGACTAATTTTGTTAGGTCAGTACCACTTTGTCACCAAAGCCAGAAAATGACATCACACAACAATAGAACAAGCAAATAACAAAATAACTACAAAACAATATCGCACACTCTCAAAGATGTAAAAAATATTTAACAAAATGTCTGCAAATCTAACTCAGCAAGAACTAAAGTATTACCAAGTGTATGCAAGCCTGATTTAAAATATGAAAAGCAAAGAATATGATACATTATGATAATTGAATAAATTATTTGATAATATCAATAGACACAAAAAGTTTGACAAAATCAACATGTATTTAGGATAAAAACTCCTAAAAACGATATAAATCACCTTCTTCATTCTGACAAAGGACATATTAAAAACCAAACCTATCATTTTACTTAATGATAAGACTGATGCTCTCTACTCTCTTTCCTTCTGAAAAGGAGAGTTGTCTGCTTACACCAATTCCACTTACAATATTGGACATTCTAGGCAGTGTAATAAGAACAGAAAAAAAATATATATTCCCTCATATTTGAGTAAAGGAAGTAGAACATGATCATGCATGTAGCTGTGGAAATTAATACATGATTTTAACAAGATCAATATAAAAATTAGTTTTATTTCTATCAGCAACAAGCTGAAAATTAAATTAGAAAATTAAATTGATTTTATTGAAAATAGCTTCAGAAAAAATAGAAATAATAATTAGTTTAAGAAAATATATTAAGACCTAGATACTAAAAATTATAAAATATAGCTGAGTGAAATTACAAAAGACTTAGATAAATGGAGAATTACACCATGATCATGAATTTGGAGACTCAGTATAGATAAAATATCAAATTTCCCAAAGTGCTGTGGAGATTCAACACAATACCAGTAAAATTCCTGGCATGGTTTTGTGGAAATTAACAAGCTTATTCTAAAATGTATACTTAAACTCTTTAAATTCCTTTTAATTTTATATAAATTTTAAAATAATCTAATATATTTCTTTTATGCAAAAATCATAAAAACAATTTAAAAATGAGACTTAGGAGAAATGAAAAACCATCACAAAAAGATGCAGGATAATGAAAAAGCAGGCACAGAATCGTTTAAAATATTTGTAAAGCATACATCTAACAATGCATTACATCCAGTATAAAGAAAGAACTCTTACAACTTAGCAGTAAAGAAAAATGTCTCAATAAATAATGGTAAAATATTTAAACAAACACTTCCCAAAAGAAGATATATAAATGGCCAACACACAAAAAAAGATGGTCAAAATCATCAATCTTTAGGAAAATACAAACTATAGCCACAAAGAGATTCTCTTATGCATTCCTTAAAATAACTAAAAATGAAGAAAACTGACAATACCAAGAAGATGTAGAGAAACTAGAATCTTCATGCATTGCCTGGTGGGAATGCAAAATGGTATAGGCACTTTAAAAGCAATTTATAACTTCTTAAAAAGGTACACCACTGACCAAGCACCTCCCATTTTAGTTATCTACTAAAAAAAATTAAAACATGTCAAATACAGATGTGTATTTAAATGTTCTTAAAAGTATTATCTACTATAGCTAAAAACTGTAAACTTTTCATATATTCTTCATCTGTTTAATGAGTAAAGAAAACATAGTATATCTATACAATGGAATGCTGTTCAGCAATAATAAGAAATCAACTACTGGCACAATTAATACCTATCATAAATAAATCTCAAAAATAGTACGATAAATGAATGAAGCCACACACAAGAGAACATACTGTATGATTATATGAAATCCTAGAAAAAGTGGGAAACAGTAAAATAAAAGAAGTTAACAGTGGTTGAGGGATTGGGGCACAGATGTAATGCAAAGTGGCATGAGAAATTTCTTTGAGGTGATGGAGTTGTACTAAAACTTAATTTTGATGGTTCTCATATCATTCTATTCATTTACCAAAAATAATTAAATCCAACACTTAAAATATGTAAATTCTATTTTATAGAAATTTTATAAATAAAGTTATAAAAAATCAGAAAAAAGAACGTTAACATGACCCCTGTGAAAGGATGGCATGCAAATTCATGAAGCATTTCAAATTTTTTACAATAAAATGATACAGGAGCTTAAGGATGAAATAGCCATTATAAAAAAAGAACCTAATTGTTCTGACAGAGCTGATTAACACAATGCAAGAATTTCACAATGTAATCACAAGTATTAACAGCAGAATAGACCAAGCATAAATAGTGGCATTCTGAAATAAGACAGTCAGATAAAAATAAAGAAAATTAATAATAAGGAATGAATAAAACATCTGAGAAATATGGGATTAGGTAAAGAGGCCAAGTCTGTGAATCATTGGCATTGCTGAAAGGCAGGGAAAGAAAGCAAACAACTTGGATAACATATTTCAATGTTTTGTGTGTGATATCAGATATCAATATAGGATATAGAATATTGTCCATGAAAATTTCTGAAACCTTGCTAGAGAGGCCAACAGTCAAATTCAAGAAATACAGAGAAAGCCTACAAGATTCTATACAAGAAAATTCTTTATAAGACACATAATTATCAGATATTCCAAAGTCAAAATGAAAGAAAGAGTGTTAAAGGCAGCTGGAGAGAAAGCTAGGCCACCTACACGGGGAAGCCCACTGGGCTAATAGCAGACCTCTCAGCTGACACCCTAGAAGCCAGAAAAGATTGAAGACCTATATTCAACATTATTAAAGGAAAACATCTTCAACAAAGAATATCCTATCCAGCCAAACTAAGCTTTCTAGCAAATGAGAAACAAGATTTTTAGATCAAGAAATGTTGAGAGTTTGTTACCACCAGACCTGCTTTACAAGAAATCTTGAAAGAAGCTGTAAATATAGAAAGACCACTACCAGCTAATATAAAAAACATTTAATTATACAAACCAGTGACACTATAATGCAACTGTGCAAACAAGCCAGCAAAATAACTTAAAAGCCACAGAGTGGCAAGCTGGATGAAAAATCAAGACCTTTTGTTATGGTGTCTTCAAGGGACCCATCTCACATGTAATGACACTCAGAGGCTCAAAATAAAAGGATGGAGGAAAATCTACCAAGCAACTGGAAAACAGAAGAACACAGAGATTGCAATCCTAATGTCAGACAAAACATGTTAAACCAACAAAGATCAAAAAAAGACAAAGAAGGGCATTACATAATGGTGAAAGTTCCATTCAACAGGAAGACCTACCTAAATACGTATGCACCCAACACAGAAGCACACAGATTCATAAAGCAAGTTCTTAGAGAACTGGAAAAGAGACACAGACTGTCACACAATAATAGTGCAAGACTCCAATAGTCCACAGACACTATTAGATCATAGGGGCAGAAAATAAAGACACTCAGGACCTGAAATCAACATTGGACCAAATGGATCTGACAGACCTCTACAGAACTTCCCACTGAAAACCAACAGACTATACATTCTCATTGCCACATGACACATGCTCTAAAATTGGTCACATAATTGGATACAAAACAATCCTCAGCAAATGCAAAAAACAAAAAAACAAAAAAAACAAATCATACCAAATACAACTCTCAAACCACAGTGCCATTAAAATGGAAGTCAAAACTAAGAAAATAGCTCAAAAGCATGCAATTACATGGAAATTAAACAACATACTCCTGAATGACTTTTGGGTAAATATGAAGTTAAAGAAAAAATCAAGAGGTTCTTTGAAACTAATGAGAACAAAGATACAACATATCAGAGTCTCTGTGACACAGCTAAGGCAGCTTTAAGAGGAAAATTCATAGCATTAAATACACACTTCATAAAGTTAGAAAGATCTCAAATTAATAATCTAACCTCACAACTGAAAGAATTGGAGAAGAACAAATCAACCCCAAAGCTAGCAGAAGATGAAAAATAACCAATATCTGAGCTGAACTGAAGGAAACTGAGACACAAAAAACATTTAAAAGATCAACAAATATAGGAGTTGGTTTTTTGAAAATAATAATAAAATGGGCTGCTATGTGGATGAGTGAGGAAGAATACAGAGAAAAATCCAAATAAACACAATTAGAAAAGATGAAGGTGATGTTACCATTGACACCACAGAAATACAAACAACCATCAGAAACAACTATGAACACCTCTTTGCACACAAGTAGAAAACCTGTAAGAGACTGATAAATCCCTGGACACATATGTCCCTCCAAGACTGAACCAGGGAGAAACTGATTCCCTGAACAGACCAATAATGAGCTCTGAAATTGAATGAGTAATAACCTACCACCCAGAAAAAGTCCAGGACCTGATTGCTTCAGAGGCAAATTTTACCAAATGTACAAAGAAGAGCTGGTACCATTCCTATGGACACTATTCCAAACAATTGAGAAAAGATTCCTCCCCAGTTTACTTTATGAGGCCAGCATCATCCCAATATGAAAACCTGGCAGAGACATAAGAAGAAAAGACATTTTCATACCAATATCCTTGAAGAACATGGATTCAAAAATCCTCAACAAACTACTTGATCAGTGAACCTAGCAGTGCATTAAAAATTAGTCTACCACAATTAAGTCGGCTTCATCTCCCAATGCAAGGCTGATTAAACGTATACAAATCAATAAATGTGATTCATCATATAAGCAAAACTAAAACAAAAACCACACAATTCTCTCAACAAATGCAGAAAAGCCTTTTGATCAAATTTAACATCCCTTCATGCTAAAACCTCTCAATAAACTACGTATTGAAGGAACATACCTCAAAATAATAAGAGCCATCTATGACAAACCCACAGCCAACATCATACTGAATGGGCAAAAGATGGACACACCGACTTTGAAAACTGGCACAAGACAAGGATGCCCTCTCTCACCACTCCTATTCAACATAGTATTGGAAGTCCCAGCCAGAGAAATCAGGCAAGACGAAAAAATAAAGTGCATCCAAATAGAAAAAGAGGAAGTCAAACTATCTCTGTTTGCAGAAAACATGATTCTATATCTAGAAAACCTTATACTCTCAGCCCAAAAGTTCCTTCAGCTGATAAAAGTCTTCAGCAAAGTTTCAAGGACACAAAACTCAATGTATGAAAATCATTAGCATTTCTATACACCAACAGCAGCTGAGAGAGCCAAATCAGTAACACAATCTCATTACAATTGCCACAAAAAGAATAAAATAAGAATACAGCTAACCAGGGAGGTGAAAGATCTTTACAGTGAGAATTACAAAATACTGCTCAAAAAAATTAGAGAAGATACAAACAAATGGAAAAACATCCCATGCTCTTGGATAAAATAAATATCATTAAAATGGCCATATTGACCAAAGCAATTTACAAATTCAATGTGACTCCTATCAAACTACCAATGATATTCTTCACAGAACTAAAGAAAAAAAAACTACTTTAAAATTCATGCAGAACCGAAACAGAGCTGGAATAGCCAAAGCAATTCTCATCAAAAAGAACAAAGCTGGAGGCATCATGCTAGCTGACTTCAAACTGTACTACAGGAATACAGGATACAGTAACCAATACAGCATCATACTGGTATAAAACCAGACACATAGACCAATGGAACAGAATAGAGAGTGCAGAAAAATGGCCACACATCTATGACCATCTGATCTTTGACAAATCTGGCAAAAACAAGCAATGGGGAGAAGACAACCTATGTAATAAATGTTGTTGGATAATTGGTTAGCCATATGCAGAAGGTTGAAGCTGGGCCTTTACCTTACACCATATACAAAAATCAAGTCAAGATGGAATAAAGACTCAAATGTAAAACCCAAAACTATAAAATCCTGAAAGACTACCTAGGTAATACCTTCCTGGACATAGCAGTGGGCAAAGATTTCATGACAAAAATATCAAAAGCAATCACAGCAAAAGCAAAAATTGACAAATGAGATCTAATTAAACTTCAGAACTTCTGCACAGCAAAAGGAACTGTCAACAGAATAAAGAGAAAGCCTACAGAATGGGAGAAAATATTTGCAAATACCTGACAAAGGTCTAATATCCGAAGTAAATAAGGAACATAAACAAATTTACAAGAGAAAACCCCATTAAAAAGTGGGCAAAGGACATTAACAGACACTTCTCAAAAGAAGACATACATGCAACCAACAAGCATATGCAAAAAAGTTCAGTATCACTGATTATTAAAGAAATGCAAATCAACACCACAATGATATACCATCTCACTCCTATCATAATGGCTATTACTAAAAAATTGAAAAATAACAGATACCTGAAAGATTGTGGAGAAAAAAAAAAAACACATATGCTGTTGGTGAGAGTGTAAATTAGTTCAACCATTGTGGAAAGCAGTATGATTATTCCTCAAAGACCTAAAAGCAGAACTACCATTTGACCCAGCAATTCCATTACTGGGTATATACTCATAAGAATATAAATCATTCTACCATAAAGACATACACAGAAGCAAATGCTCACTGCAGCATCATTAACAATAGCAAAGACATGGAATCAACGTAAATGCCTATTAATGGTAGAGTGAGTGAAGAAAATGTGGTACATATTTACTATGAAATGCTATGCAGCCATTAAAAAAAAGAGATCATGCCTTTTGTGAATCTGGAGGCTATTATCCTTAGCAAACTAATACTGAAACTCAAAACTGAATACCACATGTTCTCTCTTATAAGTGGGTCCTAAAGGATAAGAACTCATCAACACAAAGAAGAAAACAATAGACACTGGGATCTACTTGGGAGGAGGAAGGGGAGCAGAAAAAATAACTATTGGCTACTAGGCCTAATACCTGGGTGATCCAATAATCTCTGTACAACAAACCCCTGTGGCATGAGTTTACCTGTATAACAAACCTTCACATGTACCCCCAAACCTAAATAAAATTTGTAAAAATATGTATATATATATTTTTTTAATTTCCAAATATTTGGGGATTTTCTAGATATCTTAATTACCTGATTTTTAATTAATTCCATGGTGTTCAAAACATATTCTGTAATGTTTTATTTTTTTGGTAATAGTTATTCCAAATAAGGTGAGATGATAACTCACTGTGGTTTTGATTTGCATTTCCACAATGATTAGGAGTAAAAAATACTCATATTTTTATGTACATGTTAGCCATTTGTATTTCTTCTTTTGGGAAATGTCTATTCATATATTTTGCTCATTTTTAAATCAAATATCTGTTGTTTGACTATTGAGCTTTTTTAGTTCCTTACATAGTCTGAATATTAACTCTGTCAGATTCAGTGCATATTTTCTCCCATTTTCTAGGTAGTCTCTTCACTCTGTTGATTGTCTTGGCTCTGCAGAAGCTTTTTAGTTTGATATAATCTCATTCATTTATTTTTACTTTAATTGTCTGTGTTTTGATTTTGTGATTTGATTTACATTTCTGACCTGGAATGTAAATCAGTATAGCCATTATGGATAATAGTATGGAAGTTCCTTTAAAAAGATTTTTAAAAAAAATGGAACTACCATATGATCCAATAATAACACTACAAAGTACTAGATAGGTGTATTACAAAGAAAATAAAATCAGTATGCCAAAGAAATATCTACACTCTCAGGTTTACTGCAGCACTATTTACAACACCTCAGACAAGGAATCAACACCTAAGTGTTCATCAGTAGATGAATGGATTTTTAAAATGTGGCACATATGCACAATGGAATACTATTCAGCCATGAAAAGAAATGAAAGCCTGTCATTGGTGACAATGTGGATGAACCTTAAAGACAGTGTTAAGTGAATTAAGCCAAACACAGAAGGACAAATACTGCATGATCTCACTCCAACTGAAGATTTTTTTAAATTGATTTTTAGAAGTAGAGTAGAACAGTAATTGCCAGAGGCTGGGGAGAGGAGGGAGGAAGACGTGTAAAGAGACAGGTTAGTCAACAGGCATAGTTATAGTGAGATAGGAGAAATAAGTTCTTGTAGTATTACACAGTAGGATGACTGCAGTTAACAATAATGTATTGTATATTTCCAAATGGCTGGAAGTGAGGATTTGGCATGTCCTCAACCACAAAGAAAGGACATGTGTTTGAGGTGATGAATATGATACCTTCCCTGATTTGATTATTATAATAGGTATCAAAGCATCACACTGTATGTATAAATATATACAATTGTCATGCCAATTTAAAACAAAACTTTAAACATTTATTTTGAAATATATTCAGATTTACTGAGTAGTATATATTGAGGCTAAACATATAAACTATCTCAATTTTGATTTTATATAAGACATACATATACAAAATATACATTCTTTATCTGTTGGTTACTTTAATTGAAATATTCTTACTTGAACCTCATTAATGAAGGATATCTTCATGGGATACAGAATTCTGTTGACTTTTAATTTTTTTTTTTTTTTGCCCTTTAATGATGGGGTTTTCTTGTCTTCTGATTTCTACTGTATCTGTTAAAAAAATCAGCCATCATTCTTATAGTTGTGTCCTTGTACATAATGATTAATATTTTCCTTGTATTTTTCTGGCTTCTTCATCTGTTATACATGGCTCTCTTCTCTCCAGGACTATGCCCTGCAACTCTCAGCTACCCCAGCATCCCCTAACTCCTCTATTCATTTGAGGGCTCCTACCTCTTGGACTGTTCAGGAAAAGGCTTTGCAGAAAAAAAAAACCTGAGGAAAATACTATGCACTTTCTGTGTTTTCTTTCTTTCATAATCCTGTGCTGCTCGTATCCAATTGCCTGAAGCTCATTGCTGATATATATATTCTTCAGTTTTATAACTGTGAATTAGGGAGGGTAACTCCAATACCAATTATTCCTTTGTGCACATGGAAATCATAGTTTAATGGAGAAATAGATAGTAAACAAGATAATTAATTTTAAAACTTTTATGTTAGGTACTAAAGACTAAGAAAAAAATAAATTGGAAGCATGGATATGGAATGTTATATAGGTATGGTGAGTCAGGAAAGATGATGGTTAAAAAAAAGCATTTGATATTTTTGAAAAATCGAAATTCAATGAAAGTTTCACTGTGAAAATGTTCTTAGAAGAAAGTTAAGAGAGTGAGCCATGCAGATATTGGCAGGAAGGACCTTCTAAGACAGAAGAGTAGACAGTACAAAGGGGTATGTGGCAAGAATATATATTGCATGTTGATAGGAAAGGGAGGTGGCCAGTGAGACTAGACTTAAATGAAGGAGAGAGTGTTAGGAGATGAATTTACAGATATAAGTGAGGATCAGATTGGATAACATTTTCATCACTTGCAAGATTCTGTTGCTTTCTTTGAGCAAAATAGGAAGCCAGCAGAGGGCCTTGAGTACAGATATTTTACTATGTCTGGCTTTCATGTGACACAAAATGTCCTTGGGAACCAAATTTAGGATTCTGAAACAAACTTGAGTCCTGTGAATGTGGTGGAGTTGCAAAGCTTTTGTGTTTGGAGGAAACTTACCTGACTGTCCGTATACCACAATGTTGTCTTGATGTACTACTATGCCTTGCTAATCTCAGGGCAATTTGGGCCTGCCTCCGGTCATCTCTGGATCTCAATCAAGCAATATTCTGTGCAATCATTGGCCAGCTGCCTAAGCTTAATTGTGCTAGTTAGCTTTTACTTTAGTAAAATAACTTATAAGTTCTCAGTTACGAGAATTTTTTCCATAGGGGAGATTCCATGGTTATTTAGTTTTTTAATTTAAAGGACAGTGACTGCTGTGATCCTGAGTGAAGAGTTTATTCACAAATCACTCAATGAAACCACATCAGTTTGATTGCTTGAATTATAAAGTATACCTCTATTCCAAGTGGCTTAAACAATAAAGGGCAATCATTGCTTCCTGTAACTTGAAGGCCCAATGGTGCAGTAATGTCATCAAGGACTCAGTTTCTTTCAGACTCTCTGCTGTGCTGTAAAAGAAGCTGGCTTCACTCTAAATCTGGCTTCCCTGTAAGTCCTAACATGGCTGCCGGCAGTTGGCCTACATGGTACATTCTCATCCAGCAGCACAGAGGTCATCAAATAAATATCGGATGTTCCTAAGGGGAACAGATTCCTGTGTTCTGGGGAGTGTCATGTTATGACTGGTTGAGACTTGAGCTGCTTGAAATATTGTGGAAAGAGGGATGAGATGGCCCTAATTGATTTAAACAACTGGGAGCCTACGTACCGTGCGGAAATGAAACCAATATCACCCGAAACAAAGCTGATACAGTATGGGAAAGAATGGAATGGGTGCAGAGAAGAAGATGAAAATAAAGAATTCACCAGTGCCAGGACCTCTTCATTCAGTCTATTCATTACTAGAAAGCAGACTCAATACACTCCAGCTTTCATCCTCACAAGTTGAAGAGAGGATGAATATCACTAGCTCTGAGTCCTCCTTGGAATGAATGAGCTCTACAACTGTTGTAGAGTTGTCAGTTTTGATGGTTAAGGATTGAGCTATATTAGGATAGCGTTAAAGTAAAATATAGAGTGTTATAGAGCTTCTACAAGTTCTGATTATGGCCACAGAAGAGAAAGACAGGTTTCAGTTTAATTTTTCAAGGCAGTTTGGACAAGAATGCAACCTCCATTAATCACTGGATATCTTTGATTGTTTTTGAAGGCCTCTCATTTTAAAAACATTAATATTCATCCAAGAATATGAGACTACAATTCTTAAGTTGTAGCTTAGGATTTTTCTTTTGGAGACAGAAGTATATCTTGCAACTGTGATTACAGTTGGCTGAAAAATTTGCTTAAGCACAAAGAGAATAGAAAAAGAACATAGTAATAATATTTTGTAACAATCAAAAGAAAAATAGTAATGGTAAATGCTCACATTTAATCAAGTACTTGCTGTGTGATAGCAAAGAAATTTACATGTGTTTACATATTTGATTCCCATAATTCTATGAAGTGACTGAGAGAGAGAACTTAAACACCTTACTTTGACTTTGGGTCAGCAAGCAAAAAGCATAGATAAGAGATGCTCGCAGGCACTCTGACTTTAGCACTCATCTTCATACGTATTTATCTGTCTAGGAAGTCATATAAGATCTTTTTCATTAGTTGTTATGAAATGTATACATAAACTGATGAGATTTGGCTGAAAATATTGTTCTGTATTCATCGTCTTTTTTGATCCTTCCTGTAACCCCCAAAATTTAGATTTTATAGGATTGGCACAAAACATTGGAGGCTGAACACAATTAACACAGATCACATGTACTAGGGTTCTGGAAAAAATCCACATACTGAGTTTATGTCACAGGAATCTAGGCCCAAGCTATAATAGCACAATTATATGAAGTCTTCAGAGGTGTCTTCCCAAATTTACAAATGAGTTGTACATTTATTGAAACCAAAAGAATGGGAAGAAAATGTAAAATAAGCTAAAATAGGGTGGGAGTAGAATGAGAAGCAAATTCAGTAAGAAAAGTGATATTAAAATCATCATCAAAAGAAAGATAAAAGCTTGAATAAGATATAGAGTTCAGTACAGAATCAGAAGAATAGAAAGAATGATGAGAAAGAGTAGGAAATGTTAGGTCAAACATGCAGGTGGATAGACATTCTTGAAGTACTAAAAAGAAAGGAAGGCTGATCTTTGCTGACTTTAATTATTCTATGGGTTCACAATGGACTGTCCATTTAAGAATACAGATAATAAGTAGGCAACTTCAATAACCCAAAACAATAGTTCTCTTTTCTATGGATTTTTTTCAAATCAATAATATATAAGTACCAATTCATTCTTTGCTGTCTTTTATTTATTTACTTCCTACCCATTAAGTTTCCAGTTCTGCATTCATGTCCTGTTATTGCTTATTCCTTCAATCCAGAGCTCCTGGGTGTTCAGAGTGTGTTCAGTTCTGTGCTTGGGCTCTGGTTCTAGAGATGACAAAAACACAATTCTTGCCCTATTTAAGCTAACAACCCTTTAAATGAGACAAGTATGTTAATCATGAGATCACAATTTAATGAGTGCCATGAATGTAACAAAGAAACCAATTCCTGATGTCCTGACTGGAAATATTTGATAAATAAGTATTTTAAATTAACATGAGATGAGATTGAAAAGAGCATCTACTCAGAAATCCGGTATCCATGAAAAGAGAGAAAAAAAATGATTGGTAAGAAAGGAACCCAGCAAAGGAGAGCAGCCTCAAGAATGACTGACTGCACACATAAACAACCAGAGGGCCTGAACTAGTTTTCTTATCATTGCCAGAAAAGGAGAATAATAACAGTAAAGACAAATGGCAGGGTCACCAACTCAGATATGAAAATTGCCAATAAAAACCAATACATCAGACATATTAGAAAAGAAACTTTGCTTTGAGAATGAATCATAGACCCTTGTGATCACTGAAGCCTGTAATATAGCTCTAGAATATTTCAGCTACTTATTATTCCACCCTATCAGATTTAGAAAAAACGACAGGCTGAATGCTCAGCCTGTCTAAGCTATTTCAGAAATTAAATCCAAATATTAAACCAAAGAGAACTGCTGCAAAATATAAGTAAGCATACAAGCTTGCTAAGCCTAAATGGTGATAATAAAACTTGCACGAGTGCTACAGCGTTCTAATCAATGTCTAATTGACTCAGTAATTAAAAAAATATTCTGTCATGTAATTTTTCTGTAGATCAAAAGCCTACTATAATGTGTGAATTTATTTTTGAGCTAGAGTTTATAGTCAGACATTTTTCATAGGTCAAATAGTTAATCAGTTACTTTAAACATATATTTATATTTTATATAGGTTCTCATTGACTGGTAGCCACCTGCCAAATTTTTAGGTATTCTTTTTCTAAAATAAATCCATATTAATTCTCAACTAACATAGCTCAGCTACTTGCCCAATATACTAGACATCAAAATAATGAAGGATATGGATATTTTAGCAACTAAATTAATGAAAAATACTAAACCTTATTTAACTTGAATAGGTGATAAGCAATGCTCTTATGATATTTTTAAAAACTGTATAGAAATACATGCATACACATGTAGATAAAATATATACTCACACAATTTTTTTTTCCTGGAAAGCAGGCTTTCTCCAATTGCAAGCGCAGTAGGAGTAAATCATGTAACTTATCAAATTTTCTTGATTTTACAAAAAACATGTTTAAATCATCCCAAATGAATGGGAATGTATCTTATAATAACATGTATCTAAAATGTTTTCCTTTTAGTTATTTATTTCCATTTTACAACACACACACACACACACACACACACACACACACACACACACACACCCTTGATCTTTGGCTGCATATACTAAGTAAAATAGTATCCCTATTTGCCAAGTAGTAGTAAACAGAAGAATTGACTGCTAAGATAGAGCCTTCTGTTGCCCACAGGAAAGCTTCTGCATGAGCTTAACATGATCCTGCCAACCTGCTGCCCTTATTTAATCTAGAAATAGACACCTTACTGAATCTGAGTCAGTCACAAATTTTCCCAATGAATGCAAACTTGAGAGACAAATATCATGTTGAATCATAGCCAAATTGCATGAATGACTGTTTCCTTGAGTGAAAGTTAAACTTCTACAGAAACCCTGAAAGATGCTGTGTGACTTGACCTTCCAGCTCCTTTTTGAGTTATGCTGAGAGGTTTTAAACAAGCATCTTTCTAATGAATTCCATGTGTCTTTTTACGTTGCCAAAACACTATAACCAAATAAACTCAAATCAAACAGTTGAGTTTCGGGTTTTCATTATTTTGGTCTATGCACACACCACCTACCTTATTGTTACTAAAAGTTCCACTTGTTATTAAACAAAAATCAAACAATTTATCCTTCTGCAAATAAAAAGGATGGCACATCTCTGTCCTCCAACCCTACAAAAAGTTTCCTTTCTGGGCTAAATAATAATAGTTCCTTTATAAAAATTAATTATTTACTTACCTCCAAGTTTTATTTACTACTTACTTTACAAATTCCATTTGAGTCTTGCTTGTCTGTCAATACCAAGAGCTTTAGATGTCTAATATGAGAAAGAAAGAAAAAGAGACAGAAAGAAAGAAAGAGAAGGAAAGAAAAAGAAAGAAAAGAGAAAGAGAGAGAGAGAGAAAGAAAAAGAATGAAAAAGAAAGAAAGAAAAGAAAGCAAGCAGGGAGGGAGGGAGGGAAGGAGGGAAGAAGGATGGAAGGAAGGAAGGAAGGAAAAAAAGGAAGGAAGGAAGGGAAGAAAATATCCACTATTGGATACAGTGAATATATCCAATATATCCAGTACATCCAATTGAATATATCCAATATACCAAAATATCCACTATTGGATACAGTGAATATATCCAACATATCCAGTACATACAAGAGGCATAGCAAATTATCAGATGGGTCATTTCATGAATTCTATGACATCTCCTACTAGCAAACTTTCCTTTTATTAATTGATTTCAAAAGTACAGCCATGGATAGTTATTAAATATAAAACAAAAAAAAAAGCCAATTCAGTTTCTGAACAAGCTCCAGAAAAGATAGCTTATGAGGAAGTAGGTAATTGTTTATTTGGCTGCTTAGAGTCCCATTCAGGACAGAAGAACCTGTAATCCCATCTGTGAGGAGTGCTACTGGAAGATAATGCTCAACTATATGTTTCAGGAAGTCTCAGAAAATTGCCCTTAGCTGAAGAGCCCTGCATTGCTCAAGGTCATACCTCCTTCCTGAAGAAGCCTACATCCAGTGTCTGGTTGTTACAAAAGTATGGACACCCAGCCTCCTGCCAACAACAAAAGACCACAGAAGGGCCATCTATTAATGGCTGCAGAGCTCCCACAGAATTGGTTGAAGCTTTGTTGAGACTGAACTGCTGCAACAGCTTCTCTCACCTCCCAGTCCTATCTCTACCTCTTACTTCTATAGTTGCTGACTCTGACTGCACTTCCTAATAAACTCCTAGCATTTTAATCTCTTTCTCGGAGTCTGCTTCCACAGAATGCAACCTACAACAAATACCTAGAAGAAAAAAATGAGAAAAGAATGACCAGGCACTGGTGGCTCATGCCTGTAATCCCTGCACTTTAGGAGGCCAAGGTGGGCAGATCATCTGAAGTCAGGAGTTTGAGACTAGCCTGGCCAACATGGTAAAACCCCGTCTCCACTAAAAATACAAAAAATTAGCTAGGTGTGGTGGCACACGCCTGTAATCCCAGCTACTTGGGAGGTTAAGGCAGGAGAATTGTTTGAACCTGGGAAGCAGAAGTTGCAGTGAGCCGAGAAAAGCATATACACAATTTAAGTAAACAAAAACATAATACTACCTAAATAGTAGCTACTTAATTCTATTTGCTTTTCAATTTGTGATGTGCATCATACTAAAATACTAAATATTTTTCCTGTTAACACTAAATGCTTTACATACTAATACTAAACACCTTAATTGGATTACTTCTGAGTTTCTGTATGTGCATTATACTGCACGGTTTACTTGCATTATCTTACTTAACCCACATAGCAACCTTATACATAGGCATCATTATTTGTCAGTTTTACAGATGAAAGCAATTAATTCTTAGGAAGTTTAAACAACTTGTTCAAGATCAAATAGCCAGTAAGTGGCAGAATCAAGAGTAAAACCAATTAAGTCTAATTGCAAACCCACTTATTTCATCACTTCTATAGATACTATCCAAGATCGCAAATCAGAAGCACAATCTACAATTCGGAAACGAAACTATAGCATGCGTATTTCCTGTGCTACATTTCTGTCTTACGTTGTTAGCTGAAAGTCCAGAGTTGATGAGAACAATTCTTTAGTCAGCATCTGACCCAGTGGCAAAAGATATTTGCTAAAAAGTTGTTATATGTGACTCTATCATTTGGGTTCTTGAACACTTGGCTTGTTTGGTGAAGATAAGATTTTGCAATACAGAGTTCAGTGTGTTGAGTTATGAGTGGTCACTCTTCAGAGAGTTAAAATTTTAGAAATAGAGAATATTATTGGTAGAAGACATACAAGTAAATGATTAATGGTGGAGGAATACATTGATCAAGTCAATCATGACATTAATAATTTGAAACATATTCAAGTGAGAACACACAAAATTTTCTCCTTAACATTTTCAGATACCATTCAAGCTAATTTTGAAAAGTTCTAAGAAAATATGCATAAGGTTTACATGTCTGAGTAATGTAATCAAGATTTAAACAATAAAAATAAGCTTAGACTCAGATCATTTTTCATGTTTCTTTGATATATTTTTCAATTGAAAGATAACTTATAATGTGTACCAATAATACAGAAAGACAGAGTGAACAATATGGCCTTTTCTTTGTATTAGCACTTTTGGTTAATTTGAAACAAATATATTTAAATATTATGGGTTTCCATTTAATGTGTAAAAGTTTACTATTACCTACAGCAAATGCTTGAAAGAATATCAAAAATTATTTTTACTCTAAAAGAGTTAATTAAGCAATATTTGTTTTGTTAGATAGTATAATTTCTCAGTTTTAGAGTACATTTTATTTGAGCAAAGTCACCATACATCTCAACCAAAATAAAAAATAAAATCAGCATTTCAAATTATATTTTTAGAGATACAATCATACAATATTGCTTAAATAATAAAATATTGAGTTATGAAGTATTTTCATGTTGAGCCATCCCTTTAGAGCACATGGATAATAGATTTCATGCCTTCTTAAAGAATTTTAGCAATTAGAAGATATATTTAGTTTCTTTCATTTAGAAGGAAATGATATTTCATTTCAGGTTATCAATGTAGAGAAACTATATTTGCAATGTAATCAAATATATCATCTATCAAGCAGAATCATCAAGCTAAACAAGCCATGAAATTGGAGTAAATCTGTCTTCTGAAATAGAAAAAAGAAATATAGAACTATGCTTATGTATTACCTATTTATATTGGCACATGTGCAATGTAGAGAAGGTATTGTTAATTCTGGGATTTTCTACATATTTCAGTGCACTTTAATCTTTGTTCACCTTATCAAAATATCTGAAACTATGGTCACTGAATCTACAGAAATGTTCTGAGTTAACCATTTTTATTCAACTGAAAGAAATGCATAGAAATTAGATTGCCTTGAATATACGATCTAGGTCAATAAACTGGAATAAGTTTTGTGCTTGAAGCAAGCTAGCAATCTATAAATGGAGGCATTTTTCTAGATATCCAATTGAGGATATGCACAGAGTTTGGGGCAACCCAAGATTTTTTAAAAATATGGTTTAGTATATTAACAAAATAGAGGGAGAGGTTAAATAACTCTCCTAAAAATTCATAGCTAACAAATATCATGATGAAGTTTCAAATCTCATGTACTTTCCAAAGCAAGATATTTGTGTTTGAGGTTTTTACTTTGTGTTAAAACAGTTATTTTTGATTATAAGAAAATTCAGATTATAGGAGGGAGGCACAAGTATATTGAATTTTTCAGAGAATTTAATTATTTTATTTGAAAAATTATGGGAATCTACTTGGCATAGAAAATTATTTAGACTATATTTCCAGGTGTCCTTCAGTAAAAAAAACCAAGAACTTAAAGGTGTGGAAATAAGGTATAGACAAAGGATGAAGATGACTTCCACAAGTTTAAAAGGATTTGTTAGTGGGGCAATCTTAGTAGGCCAAGTAAAGACATGCTGT
Source organism: Cacajao melanocephalus (assembly GCA_963573385.1). Classification (NCBI taxonomy): domain Eukaryota; kingdom Metazoa; phylum Chordata; class Mammalia; order Primates; family Pitheciidae; genus Cacajao; species Cacajao melanocephalus. Next base: position 36,762 of record CAUYLG010030777.1, read on the forward strand.
AATGGATAAGAAATGTCCACTAAATCAATGAAAGCCATTGATCAAAATATTATATAGCTAACATGTATTGATTTCTTTTTTGTAATAATTGTTAAGTGCCTTATATGCATTATCACATTTAAAACACTGATAACATTCTTAGAAGGTGTTTACTGTCCTACTATTATCATTATGGATGAGGTAGATTACACTAACAGAGATTAAATGTAACAGGACACAACATAGGTAAACATTTACATTGCCCGCTTCTGTTTTCTAAAGGAGATGGTTTCCTTGCTTCTTTAACATATCTCACAAGGTGCTTGAGTCAGCTTGGCTCTGCTGAGTGTTGAGGTGTGGTCTGAGGGAGAGAATTTGAAAAGCCAAAAGAATGATAAGTTGCTTTACATGAGATCAGAGAAACACAGACGAGTGGAAAAGGGGGAATGCCGAGGGTTTGAAAGAACAGTAATGTAGTCTTTTGAAAAAATAGATGCATTGAGGTAAACTGAGAGAGGTATGAGAATACCCATCAAAAGGTAGAAGTACAGTCATATCCCAGCAGGGTTTTTAGGATGTTTTGTGATATAATATATCTAGTATTGTCTCCCCAGTATTACAGGAAAGGCCTATCACTTTCTTCAGTACTTTGCTGTAAGTTAGGATTTTCATTTATACATTAACTTCGTGAGATTTTATTTAAAGAGGATTCAGTAGTCTCAAAAGGTAACTTCATTGTCAAATTTTATCAGGAAATTATCCAAATTCACACAACTAGTAAGTAGTAAAGCTAGAATTCCATCCCATCTATCTAACTTCCAGCCTCTACCATTAATAACCTCCTTATGTTGGTTTTGTTTCCCAAGTATTTCTCTTTCCTCTGGAGAAAAATATTTGCTTTCTTTAAAGTAAAAGCTCCATCCATGCACCTAAGCAGCTCAGGACATGAACACCCACTGATACAGCCCAACTTATCACTAGATTATTGAGGTATTAAAATATATTAAATTACTACATTATTATTTATTTATTTTTAGAGACAGGATCTCGCTCTGTCACCCAGGCTGGGGTGCAGGGATCCAATCAGAGCTCACTGTAGCATGGATCTCCTGGGCTCAAGCAATTTTACTGCCTCAGCTTCCCAAGTAGCTGAGACTACAGGCTCATGCAACCACACCTGGCTTTTTTTTTTTTTTTGATGGGGGTCTATGTTGCCAAGGCTGATCTTGAACTCCTGACCTCAAGCAATCCTCTCACCTTGGCCTCTCATAACCTTGATATTACAGGCATAAGCTACCATGCCTGGCCTTAGTCATTAAATTATATGCTACTTAAAACACATCAAATACTACATATGGCATTGCAGCATCCAACAAGTTATTTAAAATTATAGATTTTTAAACTACAATCTTATTAGCTGGGACAAAATTTTGGGTATAGAAGATGAGGATTCCTCCCTCTCCCCTCAAGGGAAAAAATTTTCAAATCTGGGTAAACAAAATATATAATAAAAAATAACTATACTTTCAAGGTGAAAATAGATGTCAGGTGAATAAAATCTACACCAGAAGATGCAAAGGTACTTTAGAAAATCATTAGAGAATCAGTATACATGAGCACAGTATTAAAGAATAATCAGGATTTTTCCATATGGAAAGGGTAGTTTTACAATATTAGAGGGATAGAGACAAATATATAAAGAGAAAGACATTTGTAAAAATTGAACATTTTTGAAAACTAATCATAAACTCAATTCTCTTTCTCTATTGATAAACTCCTTCGTGCTTGAACTGTAGGTTTTAGCTAAGGGTGTTTTACTTTGCTGTCTTGTTTCCTTATAAATGTTGCTGACATTTGGAATAACTGTGGCTACATATTCAAAGAATTTGTATCCACCAGGATATACGAAGCTTCAAAGAAATCCAAAATTCTAAAGCATATTTGTTGTCATTCATTTTTAATCAAATGAAACAACTAATGAATAAATAATCTTTAGTAAGGATTACTAGTAATTTAACAATTCTATGAAACTTTTTCTGGAGTTTTAACCTTACAACATTTCACTATATTGTATTCAACCTTATGACTCAAACAAATATTTATTTCATCAGAGATTTGTTTAATCCTGTTTATGTGAATGCAAACCTGAGTTTTGAAGTCATATCAGCATTCTCAGACCATGTTTTCTCTTGATTGCTCTGCCTGGGTTTGCTAGAGTATTAGGTTTCTCAAACTAAAGGAATTTGACATGTTTTCTTCTAAAATCAAAATTTTCTTTAGAAATAAGTACCTTGAAGTTCCTATTAGTAACAGTGATTCTTTCTGTGTTAATGTTGCCCTGACAGCCAGGGAATACAAGATGGCTCTTTTGCATTGCTTAGTCCACCAAAATAACTGTTTATGATCATGCAGTATGTTCATACTTAACAGCTCTTCTCAATCCATTTAGCTATTTCTACATATATTTAAAAAAGAACCACACTTTTCATAAAATCTCTTGAACTTTCTTCCATCAAAAATATGTAGTGGAACACTAGAAACACATATTATTCCCCCACCTAATATCAAATAGTTTCTAGTAAACGTCCTTGAAAAGGCAGATAACCAATGCATTTGTGCTGATTTATTACTCTTTTCAGTTGAACAATGTTTGTGATAACTAATTTCTGTAGTTCTTTGAGACCAAAAGGGAAAACTGTGCCTCTATGATTATCATAGGAATGACTCTTTTCGATCTAATCATGATTTGAGTTTGAACTAACCAGAGAGTAGCAGAAGATCTGTTTTCTCATTTCCATGTCCAGAAAGATACATTCCTGTAACCCTTCTGAAGTAAGAAGATGAAATCATAGTCAATACATCTTTGCATATAAACTATTAGGTACATTTTTCTTTGTCTATAAAAATCAGTGGAACACACAAACCTACAGCTTGCTAGCCCTGAAATCCCTTGGAAAACAAATGTTGGATAGAGGGTATTTTTGCATGTATGTGTGTTTTATGCTTCATTTGGGTCAATTTGTTTTTTTCCTTCCACCTGTATAATAGGTAGCAGTTGTATAAGTCAAAATTATATGAGGCTATGAGTTTATCATGGGCAACAAGCTTTCAGTCTTTGGAAAATCCATCACATTGTTCTAAGTGAAGAATCAAACTGCATAGCTAAGGAGATTAGATATACTGAAGTGTAGCCCACCTTCAAGAGAAGAGAAGGAAACTAAGTTCTACTTCCTAAAGAAAAAAAGGAATATCTGTCTACATTATGTGGGATATTTCTCCAAAGATTTCTTTCTACTCTTTTATTTATTTACTTACTTCTTTAATATTTTATTTGTATCAGTATGTGTGGGAGTTCAGTCAGGGTGGTGGCAAAAATATTAAGGGAAAAATATTAGAGAAAATCATAGAATATAGTTGCAAACCCTTTTGGAAGGTCTAAGAGATTTTTCTACAGTTCTTGGCTGAAGGCAGCCGTGTCCCCTTAGTTAAATAAATTAGAGTAGAAACAAAAAAATGTGGGAGTTTACCTAACTTGTTTACTCATGTGGTTCTAAAATTAACCTTTGATCCTTCCAGTTGGCTGTCTGGGGGGAGAGGAGGGAGATCGACCAGGGATATTATCCACTAGTGGTGTTTGCTTTAGGCCTTGGAACCTGTCCTTTAATCTTTAACCTCTACTGGTGTTGACTCAGAGGTTTTGTCATTTAATGTGTGCTGAATAAAGGCTGGTGAAGTCACCATGTCAAGGCCGGCAGTCACAACTGTTTTCCACACTCTCCAGGGAGTCTGTTAGCAGCCAGACACTCCATTGAACTGGCAAAGCATAATATCTATTTATCAGTGTACTTTATTCATCCATCGTTGAGTCGTGGTCTGTAGGACAGACCCCTGCAGGTGGTGACCCTGACAAGTATGGATTCATGAATATTTATCTTTTACTTTGGATTATAATTTAATACTACGTTATTTTTTCGTTTTCTATTCTGTTGCTGAATTGTTCTAGCTTGTCCTTATGGGAGCTCTCTCAGGTTGGAGCCTTGTGTCCGTTTGATGTGCCCTCATCTTTTTGTTCCTTGTACACTTTCTTACTTTCTGGTACTACAAGATGCTCCAGACTCATTGTTTGATTGTCCCACCACAGACCTAGGATTGACTTAACTTTTAATTTCTAAAAATAATTTAGTAGACCTCTACACTCTGTTTCCTCAAGAAGCTGTGGTCTTCTATTATCTTGAGGTCACCAAGAGAATTTATCCAAGTTTTTTGTCTCACTGAATCTTAATAAGCCTGACTCAAAGTTCTCATACCTGTAATGTCATTTTATTATACCTAATTTTCTTCCAGTTCAAATGTCTGCTATTTCATGAGAACCTTTTTTATCAATATCAGGATCTTAGAAGGAAACATATATCATGTTCAATCTTGTCATTTGAAGAGATTTTGATAGTGGCGTTATTTATAAAGTATATACAGGGTTTAACAAGGCATAATGCAGTGCTCTAAACCCAATAAAACTAAGAAGCTATTATTCTAAGCCTTTAAGGCCACTAGAGGGAGTAGTTACCAAAACATGGAGAAAATAGCTATATGTGAAAAGGTTCTGGAGAAGAATGTAGCAAGCTCAATAAAGCCAACCCATTCTTTGACCACTGTCTCCCTCCACTTTCAGATTTCCTATTAGGATCTTCCATTGACTGAACAAAGACAAAGACAGAAATCAAGGAAGGTCATAGAAGCAGTCAGCTTTTTGGTATTCAAAGTTGTTGGAGAAGGGTATGAGTGGGTAAATAAGTCATATGAAAGACATGCAGTATTTTTTTATTCTAATAACAAGTTTGAAAATCCCACTTCTCGTACTTACTTTCTGTCTGATGTCATCAGTATTTCCAGATGCAAACTGGGATCAAGTTCAACACTGCATTACTGAAGAATCCAGATTATCTACAATTCATGTGCCAAATGAAAGAAAGAACCCTGAAAATAAAATGATGGATGAAAACAGTAAATTTTTTAAAATAAAATTTATGATCTAAATCCTGATCATTAATGGTTATTTCATATTGAGGAAATAAGGTCTGTTCTTCATGCTGAAAATAGGGTAAAGGTGAAGTCTTTTCATGTATTTATTTATTTAGCCAATTTATACACATAGTGAATTTTAATTATAATTTAATAGTTTGCCTCCTTATCATATAATTTGGGCTATATGAATTTTCTTTGGATTTGTGCCTCCAATTTACCATACTCTTAGGCAACTCTATTTTAATTACTAGTTGAATATGATGAGTAAATTTTATTGTTCTCTCTTTTGATTTTGAAAAAAGCAGGAGGCCTTAACTTCTCAGACTGCTGAGAAAAACAGAGGTCATGAAAACACATACACTCACACATGTCTTGAATATCTTTGCAAAGATACTGGAAAGGGGAAAAGTTCCGTTTCTTCTTTCATGAGTATCATAAATTTCAATAAAAGAGAAAATTTGTGCATTTTCCAAGGTAATCTCCCTGCCAGCCATCATATTATTACTTCCTAAAATCTTTGCCTTCCTAATCTATTTTCTACCCTTTCATTCTTAAAATTCCTAAGCTTCACCAAATCCTTGTTCTCTGTTGATGGCCTACCCCCATGTTTCACTAAGAAAACAAACACTACTTTGCTAATTTATCTGGAAGGATACAAAATACAACATAATATGTTACCATATTGGACTGGAATCATAGCTTTGTTTACCTGTGTACTTAATTTTAAAGGCAAAAGATAGTGGAACATAATTGTTTGCTAAAGATCGCACTTGAATAGAAAAGAGAGAATAAAAGAAGAACCTGATTCTATCAAGATTAGTTTTTAAAAGAATGATAAACATTCCATCCATTGCAAATAGTTGGAACTATAAAGAGTGTGCAGATGTAGACGAAGTTATTTTTATGTATTTAGGGTTGTACGTTAATGATTTACCTCCTAATGGCCTCCATGTGACCACAGTCAATGGTTTTGTAAGTGGGGGAGGGAGCAGGTTGACCCAAAGATGCTCCCAATTCCCTGCTCCGATGTGCCCAAGTCCTTGACCTCTCTTACTCCAGGAATGGGGAAAAGGTCCCCTGAGGCAAGGTGAGCTTACTGTTGGAATAAATATTGTGGACCCAAAGAGTTTAGCAGAGAGTGATTTATTAGGCAGAGAGACAGAGAGAGAGAGAGCTCCCACACTGCTGTGGGAGGGAATCCAAGGGAAGAATCCATATAGTTAAGGAGCTTCTGGGTTTTAACCCTGAAGTTATTCGTTCCTCATTCATGTTCTCGTCCAATGAGAGGAATTCTTTCAAACTTTCTCTGGAGTGATTAATCTTTGATACTGGATTGGCCGCTTGGTCTGCAACAGAGCCCACTCCTCCCAGAGCTTTCTGCAGGCGTTTTGAACAAAGAAGCTCACCTGGATTTTCCACCTAGCCTGAGCGAAAAGTTAGACAAAGAACTTTAGGATCCCCATTGGGGATGCGGATGGAGGCTTGGCGCTGGGAAACTCCTGCCTTTGAAACCAAGCCCCTCATAGACCCAAGAAGAGAAGTTTTTTTCTTTAACACAGTACCTCAGTTACATCTGTATTATTATCTTACTCAACTTCAAACATCTTTGACCAACGTGGTTTCTCCCTTCTTTATTCTTCTTGTGTTCTCTAGGTAACTTTCCTTATACCAGTGTGCTGATAATGTTTCAGTGTCTGTGGGTGACTCATCTTACTCTCCTTAAACTCTGAGGGTTGAAATGTACCAAAATTCAGGACTATTTCTTCTTCGTTTCTGTCTATTCTCTCTACCTAGTTGATTTTTTTAATTCTATGCTTAAAATTTAGTTAAATAATTTTCATTATTACCTATATGAAAATGATTAAAAATTTTACCTCCCTTTTCTGGCTTCTAACTCTTTATAGGGAGGATATTTAGAGTGGAAGAGTGAAGGAATAGACGAGATACAGTTTCCATATACAATCTATCTAAGTTAGATATTCATCCCCTACACTAATGGTATTATTTTTTCACAGAGCATTATATTTCTCTCATAACTTCTTTCAAGTTTGCATTTATTTATTTATTAGTTATTTTCTGTATCTTCAACTAAATTTAACCAGCGGGTCTAAGAAGAGTGTTCAAAGGTATATTCAAGTATACAATACAGTGTCTGGCAATAGTGGACTCAACCAATAATTCTAAAGTAAATTAATGAATGTAACATGGTTCATGCCAAGGAATGAAAATAAACAAGAAGTGGATGGGTAGAACAGGAGCAGGTATACTAAGTTACACTTGAAAAACCAGTTAAATTACAAGTTAAACTTGAAAAAAAAAAAAAACAGTTAAATCCAAGATAAGAATTGGGGGTCAGGCAGGTCTCATTAAACTCTCCTCTCTTTGGAATTCAGGCACAGCTAACAAGCATTAACATTAAAACAGTTTTTAAAACAGACAAAACAGACTCTTTGTAGCAATAAGATACCAGATGCCAACCTGCCTCTACTAGAACATCATATGACAGAGAGCAAGCCCTGAAAGAAATTGAAGTATTTTATCCCAAGATATATTTATGACACATTTCGAAATGGTCTCGCAAAACTGTCTTTTGTAGGGAAAATCTACATTCTTTAGAAAAATCAGATTTGTTTTCCTGGTCTTTTCCTTATCCAGGAGAGATTTAACTAAGAGTCTGGCACCTTTTAGAGTCTGATAAGAGGCCTTTATCATTTATTCTATCTGATGCCTGCTACCTAGAGGCTTCATCTACATAACAAGAACCTTGGCTTCCACAAGCCCTTATCTTAACAACAAACATTTCTTTCTTCTAACTTCACTTCTCCAGGTGGACCTTAATGCTTTCAACCAATTACAATTCAGGAAATTTTTAAATCCATCTATAAGGGGGAAGCCCCCCACACCACTACTTTGAGACATCCTGCCTTTATGGGATGAACCAATGTATATATTACATATATTCATTTATGTCTCTGCCTATAATTTCTATCCCCCTAAAATGTTTAAAACCAAAATGTAACCCAACTACCTTGAGCACATGTTATCAGGGTTTCCTGGGGCTATATCATGGGTCATGGTTCTTACATTTATCTCAGAATAAATCTCTTCATATATTTTGTAGAATGTCACTTTTTTTTGTTGACTTAAGTTATATTCCCTGAAGGTATAAAATTGTCACCATATAGAAACTCTTTCATTTAGCTTATATAAATGAGGTGAAGGCTAGAAATCATAACCAGGTAAAAATTATACAGTTGCACAGCTTTACCTTTGTTAGCTAATACTGACTCTGCCTTTTTTTGTCCTTTTATCATTTTGCTCTTTCTCATACCCTACCCTGCTTCTGTACTTAAATACTCATTCTTGGACATTCCTAAGAGCTCATTCTTTCTACATCTTTCATCTGATATTGTTACAGTAGGTTTGTTGTCAGACATGGGCAGAACAGGAGAGGGCTCCCCAACTCCCAACCAGAAATGTCAGGTGACCATCAAGTGATAGTCAGGTGGTTGTTACATTGTTTCTCAAAACAATAATCAGTTGCAGCCAGTGCCAGGGAAAGGCAATCTCTCAATAGACAGAATAAAACTGAAACTGGTGATCAGCACCTTTCCAATAAGGTCTCAGAAATTGGGCAAGTCGGGTCAAGCATGAACATTAAAAGGCAAAATGGCAGACTGCTATATGGCCTTCTAGGGATATTCAGCTGGTAAGGGAAGAACACCTCAAGTGAGCATGCATAGAATTCCAGTAAACACACTGTGCATGCTTGCGTGCTGCCCTCCCAGGATCTAGCAGGCCACTGTGCATGCCGATAGCTCACCCCAAAGGAAGAATGAGGGGAGAAGGGATACAAGGCCCCAGAAGTATGCCAACTCCTAAAATCCTAAGTTAAGGATTATACCATGTTCTTGATGTCTTAAGTTACCTATTTGACCAGCTTCCAAGTGTGATTTATTTCCTTTTATTCTGGCTCTAAAGCTTTTTAAATAAACTTTCACTTCTGTTCTAAAACTTGCCTTGGTCTTTCCTGCCTCAGTCAAATTATTTCTTCTGAGGGGGCAAGAACGGAGGTTGCTGTAGCCCCATATGGATTCACCAGCAGTAACATACTTTGGTGCCATGTGATTCATATATGTTCCACTGCTAACATACTTTGGTCCACATGACTCTGATATGTTCCCTAAGTGGTAAGATACCTCCACATCTCACCTTCTTTTTCCAGAGGCATTCAACCCCATTATGTGGTTTTCTTCTCACCTTTTAGTCTCTTGCTTACTAACCAACCCTCAGAAGATTCCTCTTGGCCAAAAGTAGCTCTGTTCACCTTGGCTCATCTTTCAGCTCACCCTGACAGGTGGCTCACAGCGGATGGGAAGGGCCTTTCACCGAGTAGAACTGAGATATTTAATGGGCCTCCTGACAGGAGACTTATGAGAGTGGTAGGACTAAAGCCTAACACTCTGCAGTGTCTGGGTTTTTTCTGCCTTTTCAACTAAAATCAGCTCTTTCCCAAGAACTTGTACTGCCTATTATTCTGTTTCTTCTGTGTGTGTTCTGAAACGGCCTTGTGTACCTGCCAAACTTCCTGCCTTGGCGGCAAGTCTGCCTCTCCTCTTGTTTCACTTTGCATTCCACATGACTTCTTAAATATATATTCCCTGTTATTCAGGCACACATGGCTCTTGCTGCATTTTCTTGGCTGCAAAGACATGGGCTCTCTTGCTGATATCCTCTGAGATTTATACTTGCTTTTACCTTACCAGCTTGGATGACTGCTAACCCTCCCCATCTGCTGGTGCATTTCCAGGACAGACACTAATTAGAATCCTGGCTTTGCCAGCTCCTTATGACTTACCTATACTTTTTTTTTCCTTATGGTACTTCAGGGTTAAGATTTTCACTGGATTTTGGAGCAGTTTGTCTGCCTGCATTCCTCACTCTGTGGCCCTTTATGGACCTCACCTACTTGCATTTTTGAGTTAGTACCACTTTTGGAGGAGGGGAAACTCTCTTTGCCATTTGCAAACTTTTACCCCCAAGTCCTCCAGAGGTTACTACTCTATGTCAAGTGTGCAGATGAATGCTCACTTAAATCCCAGGGTTGCTGTTTTTGTGAGCGAAAGGCTTTACATGAGTATTCCTTTAGCTTCCTCCCACTTTCTCATGTAGACTGAATTTCTCTAATCACTTTCACAACTTCTCAACATGTGTCAAGACCTTCAAGGTCATATTCCAAAGGATGGAAGTCCAAGACTATTGTGGCAGTTAGCTGAAAACAGGCTTCTCATCTACTACTGTTTCTCATCTTTATAGAACATGGGAAATGGGATTCTAAGAAAAAAGATAATCAATTTGTTGCTAAAATGCTCTGAGCAAGAGTCACTATAAGGTCATCGAGACAAGGACATAGGCCAACCCAATGCTGCAGGTGCAAGAGATACATAGAACAGAGAAGATGGCTGATCTTAGGCTAGCATATTACCATTATAACATAGATGGAGTCAAAGTTAGGGATACATGATAAGACTGGTTCATTCTAGTACCCAAAGGATGAACAGGGGCTCACTGTTGACTATGATATCTCCTCAAATCCCAAGTAGGTAATTGTGACAAGACAAGACCAAGGTTAAGGGTACATGGTAAGACTGGTTCATTCCAGAACCCTAAGGACAAATGAGAATGCCCTAATTCAGAATAATAGGAAAGTAAGGGGGGGTGCCTTATTTTATCTTTTCTTTTTTTCCCCTTTGTTCTCTCTTTGCAGATGCATAATCAAGTCTTCATGCTGCAGGATAAGGCACTTGGATGCACCCCCCTAAAACAGAAAAGTTTGAATTTTCCAAATGCACACACAAAAACACACACAAACTAGCTTTCCTTTTTAAAGCTGTTGGGCATAAAAATGAACTGAGAGTAAATTACGTAAGTCAGCCTTCGAACCCAGTGCCCCTGCACAGGAGGTCCTCATATTAGCCTCCTGTATTTTATAAGAAAGCAGAATATGGAGGACAGAGCACAGAGTTAATAAAAAGGAGAAATGCAAGGACAAGAGGCAGGCTTAATTATTGGCAGTTTCACAAAGCCTCCAGTCCCCTCTTCAGGTTGTTCTGAGAATACCCTCTTAGGTAACTGCCATTGGTGTGGGAAGCCAGGCCGCTAAAAGGCAAACTGCCCCAATGTTATAAATGGGAAAAAGCCCTGGATGGCTCACCCCTTCTGCCTCAAGTTAGGCCACTAGAAACAGGACTGCCCTGAGTGCCAAAGAGCCCTCAGGACAAAATCCCAACCTTTATTATTCTTGAGCTGAAGCCACTCTCTATTCTGGCTGGCCTCCAAATCAGACATCATAATCAACAGAACAAGGGCAACTTTGCAGTTGAAAAGTAAAATTATAAATTTCCCTTTTGGGTTCAAGACTTGCCTACTCTATGCTAATCTTCTTCTTTGAGTAACTCACCTACAAATCTTGTTGGGTAATGGGGACAAATGCCAACTCCTTGGAAAAGAAAAGCTTCACACCTCCTTGAGGCAAAAATATACTTTCCAAGATGGGTGCTTGCTTAATATTTACCAAACCTCTGAATTCATCTTTTTCTCAAATAGCTCTATTTATCCTGGAAAAGCTACCTAAATCTTTAATCAATAACTTGAACCTTGACACTCCTGCATTGGGAGGGTTAGAGATAGCCCAACCTTACTCAGAGAAGACTTAGCAAAAATTTAACAGAGAAATCTCTTGTGAAAAGATAATTTCTGCAGTATATAGATAATTTCTACAGTATTTCTACAGTATCTTTATCTGCTTTTCCCCTTCACTGGACTCACACAGCAATATGTAGTACAAACAATAACTTCTAAACAAGGAAAATCAGTTTTGACTAATTCAAAGGTTATAAAGTATAGGAATTTCTGGTGTAGAAAGTTATAAAGAAAAAATATTTGTGTATAAAAAAGAATGTTATATGATAAATATTTGTCCTAAAGTAAAATGACTCATTTTTTAAAAAGAAAAATATTTAGGACAAGTCAGAAAGTCCAAGCATGTCATAATTGCTCTGTGTAAGTTGTTAAAAAAAGAAAAAACAACTTATGAAAGAGAATTTGTGAAAGAAATGTTGGCCAGGCACCATGGCTCATGTCTGTAAATCTACCGCTTTGGGAGGATGAGGTGGGTGGATCATGAGGTCAAGAAATTGAGACCATCCTAGGCAACATGGTGAAATTCCATCCCTACTAAAAGTATAAAAAATTAACTGGGCATGGTATTGTGTGCATGTAATCCCAGCTACTTGGGAGTCTGAGGCAGGAGAATCGCTTGAACCCAGGAGACAGAGGTCGCAGTGAACTGAGATCATGCCACTGCACTCCAACCTAGGGACAGAGTGAGACTCTGTCAAAAAAAAAAAAAAAAGAAATGTTATACAATTTTAAACATTATTAGGACTACTAAATGCTTTATAAACTGCTACTATGATTTTAACTGTACAACTTGCCTGCTTTAAAGCTAGGTAAGGCCTGGAGACATACAGCGTTAGCCATGCCTTCTAGCTATGCTGGAAAGGGTCTGACCTTACTGCACTTTTGTCTAGTGTCTTGGTTCACACATAGTACATAATTAAAATCACTTACTTACCAAAATTTTCACCAAAAGTAATTGTTGCTAAGAGTTAACAATGTAACCTGTACATGAGACTACTAGAACAATAGTTTTACATGCAAAACATGTAAGGAAACTAGAATAATGTGCTTTCAGTAAAAAACTGTAACAAGGAATGAGAATGAATTTTTTTGCCTTGTTTAGAGGTTTAAAGGATTGATTTAGAAGGTGGTTTTGTAATCAGCTATAGGAATCTAACAGGTGCTATTAAATGCACATTTCTGATAACTTTGGAGATTATGACATTAGAATAGAGAAAAAAGTCTTTCAGGACTTTCATGGAGAGCTAAAGTGTTCATAAATATCAAGCAGAACAGGAGTTAACTGCATGGACTGAACTAAGAGAAGATGAATATAATCCTTTCATGACTTTGTGCTTAGAATGTTGTTAATCCTTTGTTATTAAAAGCAGAGATAAATTACTTTTGAGCTATATATATATATATATATATATATATATATATATATATAACTTTTAACAATTGTGTAAAGTATACTCCAATAAACAAAATTTGTGCCATATTTTTCTCTATTGGATTTCCCTGAAATTTGGAAACTATATGTGAGCATCCTTAAATTATGGCAATACAATTATTTGTATAAGTACAATAAGAATCTGATTTGTGTTGCAACAGGAAACAATTGGAGAAACTGGTTATTTTAACAAGGCTTTGACTGGAATGTCATGCTTTCCTTGAAGGAACCAAATTTGACTTATGGAGCCCACAAAAATCATTCGGGAACTGGCCTCAAACCTTATTTACACAGACTCTGTATAGGGTTCCCCACTGTGGTATGTAAAGAATGTCATGTTCTGACAGACCCAGGATCCCCTAGTTATTTTGGAACCTCAAGAGGAGAGAAATTTACCCAATGCATCCAGATATTTGATGGCACAAACTCATGCACAGAATCAAGGCTTTAAAAATGTTTTATCAGTCAGGAGCGATGGCTCATGCCTGTAATCCTCACACTTTGGGAGGCTGAAGCAGGCAGATCACCTGAGAGTGGGAGTTCAATACCAGCCTCACCAACATGGAGAAACTCCATCTCTACTAAAAATACAAAATTAGCCAGTAATGGAGGCACATGCCTGTAACCCAAGCTACTTGGGAGGCTGAGGCAGGAGAATCGCTTGAACCAGGAAGGCAGAGATTATGGTGAGCCAAGATCGTGTCATTGCACTCCAGCCTGGGCAACAGGAACAGAACTCTGTCCCAAAAAATTAAAAAAAAAAAATTAAAAAAAAAAACTGATTCCTTATGAAACAAAGTTCCATCGAAGCCAATTTTAAAAGTAGCCTATATGACAGATAATTATTCTTGCTGTGTTTTATGCAATATTCAGGCCAAGTATAATAAGACTAAAGTTTATTTTGCAAACAAATCTATCCTATCATGATTTGTTTTTAACAAAAATCAGAAATAGAGAGAGAAAAAATATGTTTCCAGGACTGTGGTATACCTGTCATTAGATTGTTATCTCAACAGTTGTTTTGAGTTTTGGTCTGCAATTTAGAGTTACCCTGTTTATTCCTGTGAACCAACTAGTAATACCTGGCTCCAGCTCAGTAAAAAACAAAGGGAGGGTTAGTATAAAAATCTGGATCAAAATTCTAATTCTGGGCACATATTGAATTTGGCTAGCAACCCCATAAACCCAAGTCTTAGGAGGCATTACTATAGCCACCAGCTACGTGAACATGGCAGCAGCCTTGGGAGATTTTAGAGCTGTCCTCCATTTTGTTTTGACATTCTTCTAAATATAATAACCTGATTTGTCTCCTAGCTTTCAGGCCATCAAAGTCCAATCGATCCTCACTGAGGAATATTCTCCTCTAAATATTCAAGAATCATCTTTCTACAGGGGACCCTTAGACTGCCCATCAGTGGAACATGAGAAAGGCAAGATCTTGCCAAGATCTCTCTTGGACCTGGCTGGATACCACTTTCACCAAGTTATGGAGCCAATTCTTTCCTGACAGCTAGCAAGAGGCCAATATCCACAGAACCACCACCACCACTCCTCTATCAGCAGGAAGCAATTACAGCAAACTGACTTACATTAATTTTCTCCCAAATATCATGGTATTGGATACTTGAGTGGGGAGATATTACAGTAGGTAGCTAGTCAGACATAAAGAGAGCAGGAAAAGTCTTTCCCCATCCCCAATCAAAAATGTCAGATAACCATTAAGTGATAGGCAGTTGTTACACTGTTTCTCAAAATAATTGGTCTCAGGTGTCACCAGGAAAAGGCAGTCCCCCAATAGATAGTAAAACTGAAACTGGTGATTAGCAACTTTCTGATAAGTCCTCAGGAGTTAAGTGAGTGGAGTGAAGCATGCACATTAAGAGGCAAAATGGCAGAGTTTAACTGAATGTATTAGTTCCTTTTCACTCTGCTGATAAAGACATACGTGAGACTGGGCAACTTACAAAATAAAGCGTTCTAATAGATTTACAGTTCCAAATGGTTAGGGAGGCCATATCATTCCAACACTGGCTCCTCCCAAATTTCATGTCCTCATATTTCAAAACCAGACATGCCTTCCCAACAGTCCACCAAAGTCTTAACTAATTTCAGCATTAACTCAAAAGTCCACAGTCCAAAGTCTTATCTAAGACAGGCCAAGTACCTTCTGCAGAGGAGCCTATAAAATCAGAAGCAAGTTAGTTACATCCTAGATACAATGGGGATACAGAAATTGGGTGAATAAACCCATTCCAAATGGGAGAAATTGGCCAAAACAAGGGGCCACAGGCCCCACGCAAGTCCCAAATCCAGCAGGACAGTCAAATCTTTGGACAGTCAAGCTCCAAAATGAGGCCTAGGAGGAGAAAAAATGGTTTCATGAGCCAGGCATAGGGCTCTCCTGTGTTACGCAGCCTAGGGACTTGGTGCCCTGTGTCCCAATCACTCTAGCCTTGGCTAAAAGCACCCACATAGAGCTCAGGCTGTGGTGTCAGAGGGTGCAAGCCCAAAGCCTTGGCATCTTCCACATGGTGTTGAGTGTGCTAATGCTCAGAAGTCAAGAATTAAAATTTGGGAACCTTTGCCTAAATTTCAAAAGATGTATGGAAATGCCTGGACGTCCAAGAAGACATTTGCTTCAGGGGCTGGGCCCTCATGGAGAACCTCTGCTAGGGTAGTGCAGAAGAGAAATGTAGAGTAGGAGCCCCCACAAAGAGTCCCTATTGGAGTGCCACCTAGTGGAGCTGTGAGAAGAGGGCCAGCATCCTCCAGACCCCAGAATGGCAGATTCACCAGCAGTTTGAACCATACACCTGAAAAAGCCACAGATACTCAACGCCAGCCAGTGAAAGCAGCCAGGAGGGAGGCTGTACCCTGCACATTCACAGAGAAAGAGCTGCCTAAGACCATGGGAACCCACCTCTTGCATCATCATGACCTGGATGTGAGACATGGAGTCAAAGGAGATCATTTTAAAGCTTTAAGATTTGACTGTCCTGCTGGATTTCAGACTTGCATGGGGCCTGTGGCCCCTTTGTTTTGGCCAATTTCATCCATTTGGAATGCCTGTATTTACCCAATACCTATACCCCCACTGTATTTAGGAAGTAACTAATCTGCTTTTTTTTTTTTTTTTTTTTTGAGACAAGAGTTTCTCTCCATCGACAGGCACCAGGCTGGAGTGCAGTGGTGCAATCTCGGCTCACCGCATTCTTCATCTCCTGGGTTCAAGCAATTCTCCTGCCTCAGCCTCCTGAGTAGCTAGGACTACAGGTATGCGCCACCATGCCCAGCTAATTTTTTGGGTATTTTTTAGTAGAGATGGCGTTTCACCGTGTTGGCCAGGATGGTCTCAATCTCTTGACCTTGTGATCCACCCGCCTCGGCCTCCCAAAGTGCTGGGATTACAGGCGTGAGCCACCGCGCCTGGCCACTAATCTGCTTTTTATTTTACAACCTCATAGGTGAAAAGGACTTGCCTTGTCTTGGATGAGACTTTGGACTCTGAACTTTGGAGTTTATGCTGAAATGAGTTACAACTTTGGGGAACTGCTGGAAAGGAATGATTGGCTTTAAAATGTGAGGACAAGGTTGTGAGATTTGGCCAGGGTGTAATGATATACTTTAGCTGTGTCCCCACCCAGTCTCATCTTGAAATCCCATGTGCTGTGTGAGGGACCTGGTATGAGGTAATTGAATCAGGGTAGCAAGTCTTTCCCATGCTCTTCTCATGATAGTGAGTAAGTCTCACAAGATCTGATGGTTTTAAAAATAGAAGTTCACTGCACAAGTTCCTCTCTTTGCCTGCTGCCATCCATGTAGGCATGTATGCCTACAAGCCATGTAGGATGTTACTTGCTCTTTTTTGCCTTCCACCATGATTGTGAGGCATCCCCAGGAACATGGAACTGTAAGTCCAATTAAACCTCTTTCTTTTGTAAATTGCCCAGTCTGTAGTATGACTTTATCTACAGTCCAGCATGATAATGGACTAATACAGCATGTGTATAATTCCCCAAAGGAAGAATCAGGGGATAAGGGACAGACATAAGGTTCCAAAATTATGCTAACATACAAAACCCTACATCAAAGTTTCAACTATGCACTTGCTTTCACAAGTCACTTGCTTGGCCCTCCTCCATTAGTACTTTCTTTCCTTTTCCTTCTCTAAAGTTTTTTCATAAACCATATTAGTCCATGTTTGCATTGCTATAAAGAACTACCTGAGACTGGGTAATTTATAAAGAAAATTGTTTAATTGGCTCATGGTTCCACAGGTGCATGGTTTTGGGAGACCTCAGAAACCTTGAAATTATGGCAGAAGAGGAAGCAGGTATGTCTTACTTGGCCAGAGCAGGAAAAAGAGAGTGAAGGGGAAGACCTGCTAAACAACCAGGTCTCATGAAAACTAAGTCACTATCACAAGAACGGAAGTGGGAAGTCTGCCCCCATAATCGAATTGCCTACCAGCGGGTCAGTCCTCCAACACTGGGGATTACAATTCAACATGAGATTTGGATGAGGAGTCAAATCCAAACCAAGTTATTAACTGTATTATTCTGTTCTCATGCTGCTAATAAAGATGTACCTGAGACAGGGTAATTTATAAAGGAAAACATTTTAATTGACTCACAGTTCAGCACGGGAACTGGGGAGACCTCAGGAAATGCAATTATGACAGAAGGGGATACAAACACTCCCTTCTTCACGTGGCAGCAGCAAGAAGTTCAGAGCAAAAGGGGGAAAAGCCCTTATAAAACCATCAGATCTCAGGAGAACTTACTCACTGTCATGAGAACAACAGCATGGGGGTGAGCGCCCCCATGATTCAATTACTTTCCATGGGTCCCTCCCATGACACATGGGGATTATGGAACCACAATTTGGGTGGTGACACAGCCAAACCATATCATAAACTTTCACTCCTGCTCCTCTAAAACTTGCCTTGGTCTCTCCTTCTGCCTCATGTCTCTCAGTTGAATTATTTCTTCTGAGGAGCCAAAAATTGAGGTTGTTGCAGACCCATACATATTTGCTGCTGGTAACAATATATCTTATATTTTGAACCCTAAAATATGTTCTTAAATAATAATTTGCATATGTATCTCATGTTCTTAATGAAACCTTTAATTGTTCACCAAGACACATAGAATAAAATGTAAATACTGATATTCAAAACCCTCCATAATGTGGTTTTGGCGCAGTTCCACTTCACTTTTCTTTCCACAAATTCTTGACATGTTACACCCTTGCTGAATATGTTCTGTTCCCTGGTAATAACCTGCAATTTCCAACCTGCATACCACTGTTCAAATTTTATTTCTGGAAGAAATCCCTTTCTACCAAAATCCTTCTATCAGTGTCTTTCCACATTGTCAATTCGAGCTTAAATACCAAAGGCACAAATCTCTCTGTTGGTGTGAGCTCCTTTAAACCTTAAGGCCTGCCCCTGATCCACACAACCAGTATTTTCTCTGAATGAGCCTCAAGCACATGGTCTTTGCATTAACTAAGCTGCATACCCTGAACTACCTCATGTTCTGCTTTAAATCAGTTCCTGATTGGCAGAGCTTCTGACTGTGTGTTCCATCTTGTCCTTTGGGTCTGGTATTTGATACTACTCTTCTGGATTTGACTTTCTGTTGTTCTCTGCAGCCACCTTTCACAATCTTTTTCAAAACTATACCACTTGATACTATCCTGGGTAGATATCCCATCAGCTTTCCCATCTCCATGACTTTATACAATAGGGAAACAATTCTTGAATCTTTGTCCAAGAAACAATCCCAGGATCTATAAGCTTAATCATCTTTGAATTGCTAAAATACATAGTCTCTGACCAAATCAATAGTTATTGAATGAATGGATGCATGAATAAATGAATCTCTCAGTTTAATTTAATCATCTCCTTGTTTGTTTCCTCATTTTACTTTGATATTTCCTTCCTGACAGTACTTTACCAGTGTCTGACTTGTTCCATACAAATCTGTGCTAGTAACTGTACCTTCCTGATTAGACCACAAGCCTCTGGACAGGGAACAAGAAAGGAGACAGGGGGCATGTGAATTGTTTTCTTCTCAGCTTGGCACAATGCACTGTGACAAAAGTATGAAAGAACAATTTGTATTGAATTTCAATTTGGAAATCTGCACACAATACCACATGCAAAACTGAATTTGAATGATATGAATAGATTTACCCTGTTGATAGAACAGTTTATCCAATAATAGTTTTAACTGAAAGTAAACCAAAGCTATTGGCATTTTGTATTTAATAGGTGATTTTGATTTTCATTAAGATCATTTACTGCCTTTAACATTCCTGGGCCAAGACTACCCAGCATGTCATCTGGGCTGTCCCTGCTTCTGCTCATCTCCTGTTACTATCTCTTTGCCACACAACAGCACAGATGAATATACTTTCAGTAACTATTATAGAAGGAATCCCTTCCTTTCTCTGGTCATGACCCACTATTGGTTTCCCAGCTGTCTCAGAAACAACATTCAAGTTCCTACCTGGCATCATATGCCAACTAGATCCACTTCACTAGCCGCTCTCCAGTCATACGGGCTTTCTTATTGTTCCTTGTATCTGTTAATCTCCATATTTTAAATTCTCTTCTGAAAGTCTCTTGGCACTCTCTCTCCAGAATTCTTTCTCTCTACAATCCTCTCGGTTCATAGTCTCCCTTGATTCAGGTTTTTGCTTTCATTTTACTTCATCAAGGGACCATTTTGCTATCTTCTATCTTTAGATAGAAGGACCTCTGACCACTCTGTTAAAAGTGGCATTCCAGAAGTCCACCTCCTCACTGTTACTCTGTTTATTTTCCTTCATAGCAAATATCACCAGTTGAGGATAAATATTTGTTTACTTTTTATTATCTGTCTGCCCCTACTAAAATTTAAGCTTGATAAGCAGAAATTTAATTTTTCTTCATGTTATTTCCTCAGAGACTAAAAGACTTCCTACACTCTTTGGGCTAATGGTTTTCCTAGTTAATAAACTCTCTACTACGGAAAGGTTAAGCATTTTCACCGAATATTCAGAAATATAGTAGGTAATAAATACTTGTCAAATGTAAGAATAAATAAAAAATTATTGCTAGTTTAATGTAGTAGTCAATGATCATGTCATCATGAGAGTGTGTATTTACTAACATCTGTAACATTGTCATGCCTGCTCATCTATGTCTGTGCTCACATTTCAAAGTCAATTATTTATGTCCATGTGGAGTTAAGGTTGAGCCATGCTGTCTAACATGGCAACTATCACAATAGTATTAAGAATTTAAGGCCAGGCACGGTGGCTTACATCTGTAATCCCAGCACTTTGAGAGGTGGAGATGGGTGGATCATGAGGTCACGGGTTCAAGACCAGCCTGGCCAATAAGGTAAAACCCTATCTCTATTAAAAATACAAAAATTAGCTGGGCATGGTGGTGCACACCTGTAGTCCCAGATACTTGGGAGGCTGAGGCAGAAGAATCACTTGAACCTGGGAGGTGGGGGTTGCAGTGAGCCAAGACCACGCCGCTGTACTCTGGCATGGGGGACAGAGAAAGACTCCATCTCAAAAAAAAAAAAGTGGGCTAGTACAAATGCAGATGTGTTGTAAATGTAAAATGCACAACAAATTTTGAAGACAATCTAGGAAAAAGCCAAAATATTTTATTAATAACCTTTTAATTAATTATACACAAAATACTAATATTTTGAATATATCAGATCAAATAAAATGTATCATAAAATTAAATTTACTTTTTTCATTGTAACCTTCTTAATGTGTATACTGAAAATTTTTAAATGACGTATGTGGCTCACATTGGACACTGCTTTGTGCAAAGAACTGAAACTGCACAAAGTCCAACTCCTAGAATCAAAATTGCTTGCTAGATACTGGAGAGCTTAGTTGCATTAAAGTTGATAAATACATTAGATTTTATGAAACCAGTAACTTTAAGGCAATCTACATTTAACATTACAAAGTGTTTGATTCTACTAATAATCTGATGTTTATGTTATCAGACAAGAGAAACTGTCTAACCTATTCATGTTTCTATATTTTTTCCTTTTGTTGCCTTTGCTGCTTGAAAAACTGAAAATCAAATTCAGCTGTCAGTCCTGAGTTTCTGATGTCATCATTTCCCTCTTTTCTTTCTGTGGTTTCTAATTATTTTCTCATATCTTTAAAAATACTTTGTGTATATAGTCATACCATCTGTGCATTCATAACTTATAATTAGTGTTACTATATGCCATATATTATACATTTCTTATGTTATATGTATTTAGTAAGATAATCTCATTTAATTACAACAAGAACCACTCTGAAATACTCAGAAGAGAATAAACTGAAGCTTTAATAAGTCTTATATATTTTTGCACACTTGTGATAAGTTATAGATTGGATAGATGGTAAATCACTATCCCTAACAGAATCAGCTCTGTCATTACAATGCAGCAATAGGCTGATTCAATTTCTCTGTCTGGCTGCATTCAAGGATTCACGCAAATCCAAAATTTCAACACCAACATATAAACTATATCAAAGTACTGCATGTACTCCTATGTTCATTGTAGCACTATTCACAATAGCAAAGATATGGAATCAGCTTCAGAATCTATCAACAGATGAATGCATAAAGAAACTGGTGTGTATATATATATATATATATATATATATATATATATATACACATATATATACACACACAGAATGGATTACTATTCAGCTATAAAAAAATAAAATAAAAAATAAAGAAAAATAAAATAGAATTGGCCAGATACGATGGCTCATGCCTGTAGTCCCAGCTACATGGGAGGCTGGGGCAGGCAGATGACGAGGTCAGGAGACTGAGAACATCCTGGCCAACATGGTGAAACCTCGTCTCTACTAAAATAGAAAAAATTAGCCAGGTGCGGTGGCACACACCTGTAGTCCCAGCTACTCAGGAGGCTGAGGCAAAAGAATCGCTTGAAACCGGAGGCAGTTGCAGTGAGCCAAGCTCATGCACTCCAGCCTGGTGACAGAGCAAGACTCAGTCTAGAAAAAAAAAAAGAATAAAATTACGTCGTTTGCAGCAACACAGGTAGAACTGGAGGCCATTATGGCAAGTCAATTGAAATAAGCCAGACACAGAAAGATAAATGTGACATTTTCTCATATGTGGGAGCCAAAAAAGTTGATCACATGAAGACAGGGAGTGGAATCAGCTACCAGAAACTAGGAACGGCATACGGGGACTAGAGATAAAGAGAGGTCATTAGATAGGTACAAACATAGAGTTACATAGAAGGAATAGCAGAGTATGGTGATTATAGTTAAAAATGTATAGTATTTTTCAAAATGGCTAGAAGTGAGGACTTGAAATGTATTCAATTTGTAGAAATAATAAATAATAAATACTCAGATGATGAATACTGTAAATACTCTGACTTGGGGGGATCATTACACATTCTATGTATGTAACAAAATTTCACCTGTACTTCATAAATATGCACAAATATAATGTATCAAAATTTAAAAAAATCCAGTTGTTACACTTTAAGTTACATATTTTTTTATTTAATTTTCTAATAACTATAAGAGGTATGTTCATGTGTTTACTGTAAGGAGCTTCTGCACCAGAGATTTTGTTTCACTTCAGCAGGAGAAGTTTAAAATAGTTCCCTTTTCACTGGTTCTATCACCTCAATTACTGCCTACACGTAAAATCTGCAAAGGAAAGCACAGAGTTCCTGTGGCATCTTGACATTCTCTAGCAAAGGTACCTTTGAGGTCCTAAGTATTGATATTATATGGTATTTGAACAATCAGAGGTACACTTTAAAATTAGCTCTTAAAGCAAAACCAAATTCTGATATTAGAGTGAGTTTACCTGGCTGTTTTACTGATTAGCAATACATGTCATTGTTAACTGAGCCTCCCACCCCAAAGGAGATGAACAAGGCTTCATATGTATATTACATCTTTCACACAGAAGATCTTCAAATGTCTTCCTGGCTGTATCTACAGAGATTGCTTACCCACCACTGATATGCACATACCTGTGGGGTTGAATATGACAGCAGCTCCACAGCACAACAGCATTCAGAAAGGGAACTGGAAAAAGAACTTCTCAAGAGAGAATAGTATGAACAATTTTATGTAGACAGAAGGTAATTGCACCATTGGAATTTAGACAAGATGTGTGTGTTCATACTCCTTTTTTACTGGTTCCTGAATCTGGCTAGATTAAGTCAAAAACCTTTCATGCAGGGATGGTGATTTCTTCTGGGCTCCATATGTAGCCTCTATTTGCTTAGACAATGTAAATGTTAATAAAATAATATGCAAATAAAATGCATCCTGTGATCTTGTCCTTATATTGCTGGCCATGATCTGAATATTGCATTATTAGTAAATGCTACGCTTGTCCTTTGTTCCAGAATTGACTACTTGTTTGAAAATTATCATTTTGGTGTTAATAAAGGGCCTGTCACAGCCACCTCAGATTTCCTCAACAGCCATCCAAAGAGGTCCATGCCAGAGGCAAAACTGCTTTGTAAATAATCATCCCTTCATTCAAGGAGTGCAGATGAAAGCCAGCACTTAGTCATTTTAAATAACCTGTTTGCACAGTTAACCTCCCTCCTGCTGTAAAAAGGTTACATATTTTCAACTGTAATTTTGGATTTCTTTTTATTCTTTCACTTTCTTTCTCATGGAAAAAAATAGCTTTTGATGAAGCCCAAAAGAAAAGAGAGCTCAGTTATTGATCAGTGTTGCTGATTGCAGAATAGAGAAGTATATTTCATAGATTGCATTTGAGGTGTTTTTAATTGATTGATTCATTATTTTCTCAAACACAAAGGAGAACTCTGGGAAAGCTCTTTTTGAAGCCAGGGAAGTCATGAGAAGCTGTTGAACTATTCTGTTGTAGACTAGTTGAAAGGCACAGTGGAAATGTTTTCTTTCACAATACATATTTGTTTTTAGCTTTTCCTAAAAATGTTTTTAAACACATGCTAAGGCCCCTTTGACGAATTAATTTATTACAAAGAGCAATGTACAACTCCAAAGCAGATGTTCAAATGCTGAACTTTAATATTTATAAAGGGCAAAAGTATACACACGTGTTCATACACACACATGTATATTTACACATACACAAAGACAGCCTTGAAACATGTTCTACCTGAATTTACTTAAGAAGATTGTTTCTTATATTTCCAAATTGATATTAATTTTACTACCTTTATAATTTTCCCTATTTCACTGAATATCATCAAAGGCAAAAGCAAAGTTAAAATATTTGGTTTTACTTACAAGTTTACATGGTGCTTGATCGTAAGTATTGTATATGCGTACAACTACGTGTATTTATATGTGGATATGTATGTATGCAACATTAAAATATCCATTTAATTTATTCCTATGATTGGTTTTGTTACTGTAGCTTGGATTCAGAGTTCTTGCTCTTGGGCAAATAGAAATTAACACCAGGCCAAACAGAAATTTTTTCTTAGGCAAGGTTTAATAGGCTTGCATCTTCAGAAAAGCAAGGGAGTAGCTCTCACAAGAGCTTGGCGCTTGTTATTTTAAGGGAGCTGAGGTGAGAAAAGGTGTGACATGTAGACAGGTGGAGGTAGAGAACTTTTAGCACCTACTCAGGTTGATAACATGTTTCTCCAAGCCTCTATGTTTCATTAGTGTGCTAAATCTCCATCCCTGGGTGTGTGATTTCTAATATTATAATGTAAGTATAATGAGGTAAAACTCAGTGAAAAGTTAGCACTGGAGTCCATCTTGCCTTTAGCTGGCTGAATCTGGTCAGGGTTTTAATCAAGAATGCCACATACCCACTTCAGCAGTCTTGGAAGAAGTAACTTAAGAAGATTAATAGGTTTTTCCTTTTATGGTTAGGAATTCATCTTTGATCCGCTTTGGTCAACTTTTTTAGAAGGGAGCAGCTTTCTGCTACATGAATTAGGTCAACTTGTTAAGGGAGGCAAGAAGGTAGGGAAGGAAATATGCCAGATGTGTGAGGACCATTGGGATCTCTATCACCATGTCGCTTGTCTACCAGAACTGAATCTCTTTTCTGTAATGTCTCAGTTTTGCCCACAGGCCCTCAATTGTCTTTTCCATCTATACTTTTTTTTTTTTTTTTACTTTCACTGGGATCACACAGATCATTATGCGCGCACACACACACACACACACACATACACATTCTGATAAATTTATCTCTATTATTTCTTTAAAGAATTCATTCTTTACATTTTAACATTTCCATTTCTTGGGACTCTGGATGGTGCTTTTATTCCTTTCATATCTTTTAACTTTAAAATTATTTACTCATTTCTTGTTTCTCCCTGTTTTCTTCTTGAATAATTACTCAAATTGAACTTTTAAATATACAAATTTATTATTTTTCAAAAATATTTTCATTTTTTAAATGTAAACTTGTATGTTTTCATACTTAAATTGTATAATTGATCTGTTTTATTACATGTTTTTCTTTAACAACTTTCCTTGACTTTTTGCATGTGTAGTATTCTTATTCAAAAACCTTTGTCCACATGTGACTGTCTGGTACCTCTGATGATATTCCTTTTCTCACTTATTAGGATTTTTTGAAGTGGATGATTTCCTCAGATATTTGTCATCTTGATCTCTGTGTTTTTAGGCCCAAGTGATTCTCAGACTTCCTACCATTTCTTCTGATTTTAGCTCCATCTTCATCCTCCTTCCAAAAGTATCTTGTACAGACAGTTTTTTCATCTTTTAGGGCATCTCTAGTATAAATAAGGCTTGCTTCTCAACCTTCCTCTCTGCTAGCTTAAGATGGAGTGTTCTTGGTTTGGCTAAGTGGTTTGTAACCCATTGATCTGTTTCCAATATACAAGATTTTGTTGCCATGGTCTCTTTTCCTATTTTCTCTGATACTTTGTTTAATTTATTTCCTTTTTTAAAAAAATCCTCATCTTAATAGGGGTTTGGTAGGTAGCAGAGCTGAATTACTGGTTCAGTCTACTATCATTATTCAGAATTCTCTATGTTTGACCTTCAGATACCTTGCTTCTAGTTCCGATTCATAAAGTTCTCTTTGTGTTTCCATTAGAAAGATGATTATATTATCTCCTGAGGATGTTTAATATTTGTATTTGAAACTTATTACAATGTCTTCTGTCATAGGTCTTATATCCCCTAGTCAAATGTATTATTATTTATCTCTGTGCCTTTAAACAAAATTTAATTAATGCACATTGCTTTATTAATACAAATTTACTTGTCAGTCCTAAAGAGACCATGAGAAACTAACGTTATTTACACTTTTACCTCTAGTGTCAGTTACATGTATTCATCAACAACAGCAAAATGAAGGAAATAGTAACTACTTTCTTATGCTCTCTACTCTCTGGCCCTTATTCTTACCAACATCACTGTGTTGGCAAAAATCATTAGTTCTATTGTTAGAGAGATGTTGCATATCTAGGCCCTTGCTTATCATAACAAAAGTCACAAATTCATTCTGCAATGCAGGGACATAATCTTTCTGTTGTATGCACAGATATGACTGTGATTATATCACAGCGGTAATAGTGATGTCTCTCAAACAAAGAAATGTGTTTTCCTATATAGAAAAATAATCCACCTAGAAATAAAGCTACTCTTTCTCCAGTGCAATAGCTAATTCCCATTTAGTATAATGATATTTGTGCACATTGACCCAGAGCAGAGAAATCTTCTCAAATGTGAGTGCCCATCAGGCTTATGTCTCTATTGGGTTAACCTGGTGTCCTCTTTTGCTATATATTTGGTCTTTTTGCAGACTTAATTTCCTTTGCTTTATCTCAGAATAAGAAATAGTGACTTCTCTAGTAAAGAAAGATATGGAAACCAAGAGTGGCTTAGAAAAAAATTAAATATAGGAGGGTTTTAAAAGTGTTATTCACAAGCCTTCTGTCCTGGCATTCATTAATGGCAATTGTTACATTTAATGGTGACAGTTATTAATGCTATTATTTAAAAGTTGTAATCACAAGCAATAAACTTCAAATTTATCTCTCATAAGAAGTTAAAAGCAACTGCCCAATGTTAAACCAGTAAAATCCTTCTTTAAGGTAACCACAGCTATTGGAGGAAATGGGCTAATATGTAAGCAAGGCTTCAGAAAACAGCATGGAGCACCAGTGTTGACACTAATGATAACTACTGTAGCTGTGATTCCACATTCAGGTATTTCAACAGACATTGCTGAGTTACTGATGATGGAAAACAAATCAGTAAATTTCTCAAACCCTTACATCTAGGATTCTAAATCAGGATCGACTCTCAACTTTCCTCTCTGCTAGCTTAAAATGGAGTGTTCTTGATTTGGCTGAGTGATTTATAATCCATCCATCTGCTTTCCAACATACAAGATTTTGTTGTCATGGTCTCTTTTCTTATTTTCTCTGATAGTGTATGTTTAATTTATTTCTTTTTTTAAAAAATTCCTCATGTTAATAGGGGTTTCACTGTTTCCATGCACTTGCATAATATTTGGAAATTAGGAGTTAGATGGGGTTGCTCCTTGTTACTTTGCCATGTGCTGTTTCAAAGAAGATTGGTAGAGACCTGGAATTTTTCTGGAATATCCAGTGATACATTTCCTAACAGCTGAAGGGTAGTCATGTCTTCAGGTCCTTCAGTTGCTGTTACTGTCCTTTGTTTTTGTGACTCATCTGATGCAGTAGTGGCTTCCTGACCCCACACTTTCCTGGCTTCATAGCATGAGTAGCAACCTTGATGTATTAGTTCGAGTTGTGGCTCTGCAAGATTTGAGCATGCTCTCCCAACCCTTCATGAAATTTCGTAAGCATCTAATCTCTTGTATTAAATATGCTTCTGCTTAAAATATTTGTATTGCTTTTTATTACCTGCTACTGATCTCTGTTACAACAGCTAATGCTTTCTAAATGGTTACCATGAGGCCGACATTGCAAAAAGTAATTTATGTAGATTATCTCTGAAATTATTACTATTTTATAGTTAAGAAAACTGAGGTCCACAGGCCGTATTTGCTAGTAGAGGTCAGAACCACGATTGGAACCAGGGTACAGTCAGGACCAGGCCTGTCATGAGACTCATTACAAAAAGTGCTATAAGTAATTAGTTATTAATCATTAGTTATTAAGATAATTAAACTTTTGAGTAATTTACTTAAACATTTAAAAGTAAGTGATTTATTGGATTAGAACATTTCAGAGGCCATTGGTCTCATGTCAAGCTGACTTATATGGTTTTGAAAGGAAGGCAAATGGATGGAATTATAGCTATAGAAATGTGCATAACCCGCAGTCTATCTCAGTTATGCCACAACCATTAAGAACATAAAAATCATGTGGATTTTTTGCCATTGCTTTTGGACTTCATGACTGACTAAAACACCAAAAGTAATGGTAACAAAATCCACATAATTCTTATGTTCCTAATGGTTGTGGCATAACTTAGATAGACTGTGGGTTATGCACATTTCTATAGCTAAAATTCCATCAATATGCCTTCCTTTCAAGAAAGCATATATGTCAGCCTGACAAGAGACCAATGGCCTCTGAAATGTTCTAATCCTATAAATCACTGGCAACCAACAGAATGGGAAAAAAATTTTCACAATCTACCCATCTGACAAAGGGCTAATATCCAGAATCTACAAACTGAAACAGATTTACAAGAAAAAACAAACAAACCCATCCAAAATTGGGCAAAAGATATGAACAGATACTTTTCAAAAGAAGACATATATGAGACCAACAAACATGAAAAAATGCTTATCATCACTAGTCATTAGAGAAATGCAAATCAAAACCACACTGATATACCATCTCACTCCAGTTAGAATGGCGATCATTAAAAAATCGGGAGACAACAGATGCTGGAGAGGATGTGGAGAAATAGGAACACTTTTACACTGTTCATGAGAGTGTAAATTAGTTCAACCGTTGTGGAAGACAGTGTGGTGATTCCTCAAGGATCTAGAAATAGAAAGTCCATGGCAATCCCATTACTGGGTATATACCCAAAGGATTATAAATCATTCTAGTATAAAGACTCATACACATGTATGTTCATCACAGCACTGTTTACAATAGCAAAGACCTGGAACCAACCCAAATGCCCATCAATGATAGACTGGACAAAGAAAATGTGGCACATATACACCATGGATACTACACAGCCATAAAAATACAATGAGTTCGTGTCCTTTGTAGAGACATGGATGAATCTGGAAACCATCATTCTCAGCAAACTGACACAAGAACAGAAAATCAAACACCGCATGTTCTCACTCATAGGCAGGTGTTGAACAATGAGAACATGTGGACACAGGGAGGGGAACATCACATACTGGGGTCTGTTGTTGGGGGCTAGGAGAGGGACAGCAGGGGAAGGGGAGGGTGGGGAGGGATAACGTGGGGAGAAATGCCAGGAATAGGTGATGGGGGGGATGGAGGCAGCAAACTACCTTGCCATATGTGTATCTATGTAACAATCCTGCATGAACTGCACATGTACCCCAGAACCTAAAGTAAAATAAAAATAAAAATTAAAAAAATTATGTGGATTTTATTTGACATGTATGTCCCAGCTTAAAAGGTTAAGAATTTCTTTCTAAACAAATGCTTATATATTGACTTATATATAAGCATTTGTATTATAGATTCATTTTATAATTATATATATGATGAACAACAGAATCAGTTGTGGGCAAGTGTGCGTGCGTGTCTGTCTGTGTGTTTGTGTATTATGTGGGGATAAATATATATGTGTTCCCCAGAAATATAAACTGAGATAAAATTTGTAACTAAAAATACAATGTCATTTTGGTGACACATACTCGATACTAGAACTTTTCCAAGAAAAGTTTAGAAATGGAAACCTAATAAAATTTAATGCCAGAAAGCCCTTAGAAAGCTGTTTGAAGGAATATACAGATGATTTTAAATGATATCGTTTGAGACTAAGATTTATTAATAGTCACCTAAATAGTATAAAAATAATGAATTTGTTAATAACTAATATTAATAATAGCAAAATAATTCAAAATCTTAAGGACATAATACCATAAAAGTTTTCTTCTTATTCACATACTAGAACAATGCAAGCATTCCTGGTGAGAATCTCTCCAAATCTATGATTCAAGGATCCTGGGTGTGTTTGTTCCTTGGTTGGTTGGTTTGTGAGCGAGATCTAAAAGTGGCATGCATTACTTAATGTGTTTATAATTAACCAAAAGAAAGTCTGGGGCACATGTTAAAGCTCTATGTCCAGGAATGAGCTCAGCTTATGTTCTCTGGCACATCCTCCTAAATATTATGTGGAAAATAAATCAATGTTGCTCCCCAGAAATGTCCTGAAAGAGTGAACACAGTTGTTTCATTATTAAAAATACAAATAGAGACAGCAAAATTATAGTTCACCTAAAGGGTTAAAAATATATCTAAAATAACCTTTCACATAAATAAGTTAATGAAAGTTGTATTTCTTTCCATGACTTTCTGTGTTCCCAAAGCTTGGTAGTTCTGTCAAAGCAATTCTCAAACTATGAAGTAGTTTAATTCTGCAAAATTTACTAGGCTTACCAGTTATTCTCGGACAAAAGGTGTTTGCGCAATAGTTAGAACTTTTTTTTCAGAAAAAGATTCTCCTTTGGCACTCCCCAAACAAATAACTTTCCGGGGTAGAACTCTAGCACTTATATTTGGAAAATCACTTCAGTTGATTATGATGCACACATCTTAACAACTCCTCTCTTCTCCTCCAAGAAACACCATAGTTATAATATCAACCATTTTGAAACTTCTAATATCCCAACTTATTTTTTTCAGGAAAGATAAGCACAAGTAGATATTTATCTAGTGACTATCTAGTGACCACTACAGTTTGGGAAATGACTAATCCTTTCCAAAAAAATTAATTTCACCTGTAATCCCAGCACTCTGGGAGGCCAAGGTGGGTGGATCAAGACGTCAAGACATCGAGACCATCCTGGGCAACAAGGTGAAACTCTGTCTCTACAAAGAATATAAAAATTAGCTAGGTGTGGCAGCACACACCTGTAGTCCCAGCTACTCAGGAGGCTGAGGCAGGAGAATTGCTTGAACCCGGGATGTGGAGGTTGCAGTGAGCTGAGATTATGCCACTGCACTCCAGCCTGGGTGACAGAGTGAGACTCTATCTCAAAAAATAAATAAAAATAAAAATAAATAAATACATTTCAAAATATTAGCCAAGTTGAGTACCTGCCACTTATCTCTTACTCTTCTGTTGAGCTAGGAAATACATAAAATGAGATGCTGTATTTTGTCTTTGATGCTTGTAATCTCTTTGCAATGCCATTTCTGAAACCATTATAGAAAAAGATGACTGTGCCAGAGAAAATGTGTGGTCACTAAATTTTACTTCAGTGCTCTATACTTCCTAACCTCCTTTGCAGTGAGATTGGCATTCTATAATTGGTTCTTCCCAATGCAATAGGAGCTGAAGTAGTTAAAGGCAGTTTAGGAGCCCCTGTGGCTCTTCCTTGTCTCCTTCTTCCTTTTGGACCAAATACCTTAGATGGCTTTACTGAAAGAAGTGGGAGAGGGGCATTTAACACAATGAGACTGTGGCTTAAGGATATAATATTTATGTGTGTGCATGAGTGTAAGATTCTCCACTGAGAATCCCCACTGAGATTTTGGGATTTGTCTTTTTGGGTGACAATATTGATCATGTTGACAAATAAAAAAGCCTCTTATAATCATGTACTAATTTGTGTGGGACAGAAACAAGTAACTTACATTTAAAACGCAGATTAATTTATTAATGGAACAAACATTAGTTGAATGCATTCTGTGTGCCAGGATTTTTCTGAAACTAGTGATACCAGAAAAGTAATATATAATGCTATTCTCAAGGACAGATGGAAACATAAGCAAAGTGAGTTGAAAGAAAATATAAAAGGCATTTTATTGAAATGCATACAGCATAGAATGGGGCCCTAAGTAGTAGTATTCATTTCAGCCTGGGATTCTGTGAGTAGTCCTCTCGTACAGAAAAATAATCTCTTAATTTTTTGAAAACATTTTTTTCACCAAAACACTAATTGCCTTTGTGGTTTGATTCATGCAATATTTTGGATAAGTATTAGTAACTTTCAACCTAACTGATGCTATTTTTATTATCCTGCCCTAATTTGTGTGTGTTGGCCAGGTGAAATTAGCAGAATCAGTATGTAATACAACTATTGTTTGTAGAAGGAATACCTTCAGAATTGGAGCACAGGCAGAGTAACCACACTGATGACATTCTTACCAAGCATAGAATGTCCTGTTAATGAAGCTACTATTTCTAATTTTATTATATGCATTTGAAAAGGATACAAGGAGAACATTTTGCAAAATGAAAGAAAAAGACACCTAATTTAAGTATGCTGGGGGGTGGATCCAATTTTTGTTTTGAATAGAATATTGCTTCAGTAATTATCTTACTATTTAAAAACAAGAATAATTAGTGTAGTAATCTCCTAGTCTTATAGTACTCACAGTGCAGAGGTGAAAACATTATAATCTTGATTAAATTATAGAGGTTTAATTATAAAGTTTACAAGTAGATGAGACAGCCAAGTATAAAGGAGTCACTGGAGAATCTCCAATAAGCCTTTGTACTGGGAGAATGGGGTGGAGCCATGAAAGTTTGCACCCTTCGTAGGGGGAGGGTTGGGGAGGGAGAGACCGGCCTCTCCTGATCCAGTGTAGTATCTGGGATTCATTCTATGAGGTGGGAAAACCAGCTAGCAGGACTCTTGCTTGGCTGAGAGTCCGTTTTCCTTTTTTTATTCCTTTTTCCCCAGTAAATTCCATTTTTCTCACCCTTCAAATTGTCTGTGAGCCTACTCTTTCATGGCCATGTGACGAGGACCCATTTTTAGCTGAACTGAGAAAGTCCTACAACGTAGAGATGTATGTACATTTAAGTGACATTTTTGTAGCACATAAGTATATACGTATGTGAAATAAGTAGATACATATTTGTTTTCTTTTTTTTTTCTGAAGGGAAAGGGTAACTTGTGGCAAAGAAATATTACTTTAATATTTGAGGAAATCTGTCAAATATAAAGAAACTCTGAAATGACAATATTCCCAAGTCATGTTAACATTGTCCAATTTAATAGAAAAAGCTTTTTCATGTATTCTATAATTTAAAACCTAATATTATAAAGTTGAATTAAACCTGATGAAGAATTTATCTGTTTTTATAAATATACAGTTTCTATTAATATCTATGTACAAGAAAATGACTAAATTTGTTCCAGCAATTTTGCCATTATAGAAATATTTTATATTTTGACAAAAATGATATTTTCACACATCAGAATAATCTGTTTCAATTCACTGAATACATATACACATACATATATAACCAATTCTCTTTTTTCCTAGTCATGGTGGGCACTGGATGTACTTCTAGTAATGGAAAAAGCCATTTTCCCATTTTCCTTGGGAGCATAAAACACTGGAGACACTTGAGGAATATAACAAACTGGACATCTTTTTGTTACATCATTTTTACAAATCCACTTGAAGATGAAAAACAGGCTATTGTAAATAAGTTTCTAAATTCTTGGAAAATCACACAACAAAACACCAAATGTATGTTACCAACTGACAAAATACCTCTCTTTTTTTTCTCTCTCTACTTCTTGGGAAATTTTTTCCCTATTGCTTCACCCAAGCTATCTCTGAGATATTTTCTATAAAAATAACAAAGATGTAGCCACCAACATGTATAAAAAGAACTTATAAATTTAACAAAGTGTTATATGTTTTAGCTTAGCTTTTAGAAATAATATTTTTTTCCTTTGGTACAGATATTGCATAATCAGTTCCAATGGATTACTTCAACAAAGTTTTATGTCACCTACTCTATGGCAGATGCAACTGGGAATACAGCAGTGAATAGAGAGTGCCCTAAAGAGAAGCAAACATTTTTGGCTTATATACTGAATACTGTGATACTGATTATAATATTCAATATGCATCCGTTTCTTTTTGTTTCATTTCTAAGTCATTTGATTTGAAATTGTGCAAAGATAACTGAACATAGCATTAAAATCATAAAACTCAATGTATTAATTTATTCATTTGTTCAATAGAGGCTTCATTTGTTCAAATTCATTTGTGTATTGGGGCCTCTGTATGTCAGATACTGTAGCAAGAATTCGCTATACACAAACCTGCACATTCTGTACATGTACCCCAGAACTTAAAGTATAATAAATAAATGTTTTAAGAAAAGAATCAGCTATACAGAGATTTAAAAATACAACACATTCTACAATTCTGTGGGACTTACATCAAAAGGAAAGACAAGCTTTAAATAAATCAACACACAATTAAATTGTAAGTTGTCATAAAGGTTAAGCTATTTTACCACTGAGTAAGCCAGGCATTTAATATGTTTAAACTACATTGGGTGATATAAAAACATGATATGATTTAATTTTTATATCCTGTTAGGCAAATAGATATTTTCCTCATTATTCATATGAATTGACTAATGCTTAGGAAGGCTAGGTGGCTGGGCTGGAAACGATGTGGTAAGCATCAGAACAGGTATTTAAACCCACAACTGTCTGAGTCTAAACATTCATCTCGATTATTATGCCATAATAAAAAGTATAAGGCATTTCAATTTTCAGAGAAACTCCACAGGCGTAACCTCATATTTAATTGGAAAGTTATTATTCAAACTCAAAACTCCCTGAATTCTGCCAAAAATTTTACTGATGTTCACTATTAATTTGGTGAGTAGGTGAGAGCACATGTATGTGCAACAATGTGACATCCAGGCTCTGTGCAGCCAGAATCTACAGATCAAAGTGCAAGAGGCTATCTTTCTATTTTAATCAGATCAGATGTACCATTAGCCTAACCCAGGAGAGTAGCACAATTCCACAGAAATCTATTTGCCATATTATCAGCCATGCTACATTAAACTTTGAAATAAAAGGAATTTTACTCCTACTTTCTACTTCTTATTTGTTCCAAGAGATAATAACAACTAGAGTATCAGCTTTCAAAATGTGTGTTGGGAGTCATATTACATAACCCAATCTAAAACAATGATCTTCAATAGTTTACTAAAGATTAATATTCTTTAGTAAAAATAATCTATGTATAACAACTTGGATTTATAGTATACTCAGGTTTGAGGTTTTTAAAAATATAACATAAGAAAAAAATTGAAAGTAAATGAGAACTTAAAAACCATTATATAAAGCAAAATTGTTCTTTATTTATGGTAATGACATAATAAACTACTTTTGACACCTCAAACATATCAGTCTTTTAGAGTATAGCATCTATTATTCTAAATCCTATGCAAACTTATGCTACAGAACATATAGAATGGAACCTGGACCTTGAAGTCAGAGAGAGATGAATTCAAATCAAAATCTGCTATGTACTACCAGTGCAATTTTGACAATTGTTCTAGACTGAATTGCGTTCCCTTGAAATTTGTATGTTGAAGTCTTAGCTGCTAGTGTTATAGAAGGTGACTATATTTGGAGATAGGGCCTTCAAAGAGTTACTTAGGTAAATGAGGACACAGAATGGAACCCTAATCCAATAGGACTTGTGTCTTTTTTTTTTTTTTCTTTTTCTGTTTTGGAGATGGGGTTTCCCTCTTGTTGCCCAGGCTGGAGGTCAATGGCACGATCTTGGCTCACTACAACCTCTGCCTTCTGGGTTCAAGTGATTCTCCTGCCTCAGCCTCCCGAGTAGCTGGGGTTACAGGCATCAACCACCACTCCTGGCTAACTGCCCACCCGGTTCACTCTATTGATAGTTTCTTTTGCTGTGCAGAAGTTCTTAAGTTTAATTAGATCCCATTTGCCTATTTTGGCTTTTGTTGCCATTGCGTTTGGTGTTTTAGTCATGAAGTCCTTGCCTATGCCTCTGTCCTGAATGGTATTTAGTAGAGACAGTGTTTCTCCATGTTGGTCACACTGGTCTCAAACTCCAAACCCCTCAGTTGATCTGCCCACCTCGACCTCCCAAAGTGCTGTGATTATAGGCATGAGCCACCATGCCCAGCTGGACTTGTGTCTTTTCTTTTTAATTTTTTTTATTTAGTTATTTTATTATACTTTAAGTTCTGGGGTACATGTGCAGATAGTGCAGGATTGTTACACAGGTATACACATGCCATGGTATTTTGCTGCATCCATCCTCCCATCACCTACATTAGGTATTTCCCCTAATGTTATCCCTCCCCAATCCTCCCTACCCCCTGCTATCCCACCACTGGCCCCCCCCACCACCCCAACAGGCCCCAGTGTGTGATGTTACCCTCCCTGTGTCCCTGTGTTCTCATTGTTCAACACCCACTTAGGAGTGAGAATCACCACACTGTCTTCGATAATGGTTGAACTAATTTACACTCCCACCAACAGTGTAAAAGTATTCCTATTTCTCCATATCCCCTCCAGCATCTATTGTCTTCTGATTTTTTAATGATCGCCATTCTAACTGGCGTGAGATGGTATCTCAATGTGGTTTTGATTTGCATTTCTCTAATGACCAGTGATGATGAGCATTTTTCATTTGTTTCTTGGCTGCATAAATGTCTTCTTTTGAGAAGTGTCTGTTCATATCCTTTGCCACTTTTTGATGGGGTTGCTTTTTTCTTATAATTTGTTTAAGTTTTTTGTAGATTCTGGATATTAGCCCTTTGTCAGATGGGTAGATTGCAAAAATTTTTTCCCATTCTGTTGGTTGCCAGTTCACTCTAATGATAGTTTATTTTGCTGTGCAGAAGTTCTTAAGTTTAATTAGATCCCATTTTTCTGTTTTGGCTTTTGTTGCCCTTGCATTTGGTGTTTCAGTCATGAAGTCCTTGCCTATGCCTATGTCCTGAATGGTATTGCCTAGGTTTTCTTCTAGAGTTTTTATGGTGTTAGGTCTTATGTTTAAATTTTTAATCCATCTGGAGTTAATTGTTGTATAAGGTGTAACGAAGGAGTCCAGTTTCAGCTTCTGCACATGGCTAGCCAGGAAATCCTTTCTCCATTGCTTGTTTTTGTCAGGTTTGTCAAAGATCAGATTGTTGTAGATGTGTGGCATTATTTCTGAAGCCTCTGTTCCATTGTTCTATATCTCTGTTTTGGCACCAGTACCATGCTGTTTTGATTACTGTAGCCTTGTAGT
>CAUYLG010030778.1:0-81513 GCA_963573385.1 Cacajao melanocephalus
ATGAACCTGGAAACCATCATTCTCAGCAAACTGACACAAGAACAGAAAATCAAACACCGCATGTTCTCACTCATAGGTGGGTGTTGAACAATGAGAACACATGGACACAGGGAGGGGAGCATCACACACTGGGGTCTGTCATGGGGAAATAGGGGAGGGACAGCAGGGGGTGAGGAGTTGGGGAGAGCTAGCATGGGGAGAAATGCCAGATATAGGTGATGGGGAGGAAGGCAGCAAATCACACTGCCATGTGTGTGCCTATGCAACAATCTTGCATGTTCTTCACATGTACCCCAAAACCTAAAATGCAATTAAAAAAAATAAATTACCTTATCTCAGGTATTGCTTTATAGTAGAACAACAATGGACTAACGCAGAGTCTATGGGAAATAGGACTCAAAAAATTGGTGACAGGGTGAAGTGCTACTCAAATACTGGCCATTGGGCAGGAATATGGTCAGGGAGAGTAGGCTGCTCTTATTTTCTTACTCAGTGTTCCTACAGCCTACTTTCAGCTCTCAGGAATGGGTCAGAACAAAACATTTTTGTGTGAATGAAATAAGTATCTTTAAATAATCCATCTAGGAGAGTAAGGGGGGAAGAACAGGAACTTCATCAACACATGGTATATTAGTACATTTTAACACTGCTATAAAGAACTACATGAGACTTGGTAATTTATCAAGAAAAGAGGTTTAATTTACTCACGGTTCCACAGGCTTAACAGGAAGCAT
Source organism: Cacajao melanocephalus (assembly GCA_963573385.1). NCBI lineage: Eukaryota > Metazoa > Chordata > Mammalia > Primates > Pitheciidae > Cacajao > Cacajao melanocephalus. Next base: position 735 of record CAUYLG010030778.1, read on the forward strand.
GGCTGGGAGGCCTCAGGTAACTTACAATTGTGGCAGAAGGGTTAGGGGAAGCAAACATGTCTTACTATGGTGGAGCAGGAGAGAACAAGAGTGAAGGGGGAAGTGCCACACACTTTCAAACAAGCATAAATTATGAGAACTCACTCACTCTTACAAGAACAGCAAGGGGGAAGTCCACCCCATGATTCAGTCACCAGGCCCCTCCCCTGACATGTGGGGATTACAATTCCACATGAGATTTGGATGAGGACAGAGAGCCAAACCATATTATTCTACCCCTGGTCCCTCTGAAATATCATGTCCTCACATTTTAAAGACAATCATGCCTTCCCAACAGTCCCCCAAAGTCTTAATTCGTTCCAGAGTTAACTCAAAAGTCTAAGTCCAAAGTCTCATCTGAGACAAGGCAAGCCCCTTCCACCTATGAGTCTGTCAAATAAAAAACAAGTTAATAACTTCCAAGATACAATGGGAGTACAGGCATTGGGTAAATGCTCCCATTGCAAAAGGGAGAAATTGGCCAAAACCAAGGGACTACAGGTCTTAACGCAAGTTCAAAACTCAGCAAGGCAGTCATTAAATCCTAGAGCTCAAAAATAATCTCCTTTGACTCCATGTATGACATCCAGGGCATGCTGATGCAAGAGGTGGGTTCCCAAGGCCTTGGGAAGCTTTGCCTCTGTGGCTCTGCAGGGTATAGCCCCCACAGCTGCTTTCACAGGCCAGCACTGAGTGCCTGTGACTTTTCTGGGCACATGGTGCACGCTGTCAGTGAATGTACTGTTCTGGGGTCTGGAGTATGGTAGCCCTCTTCTCATGGTTCCACTAGGCAGTGCCCCAGTGGGGAGTCTGTTGGGGCTCCAATCCCACATTTCCCCTTTGCACTGTCTTAGTAGAGGTTCCCCATGAGGGCTCTGCCCCTGCCACTGACTTCTGCCTGGACATCCAGGCATTTCCATACATCCTCTGAAATGTAGGCGGAGGTTCCAAAACCTCAACTCTTGCCTTCTGCACTCCTGCAGGCCCAACATTACATGGAAGCTGCCAAAACTTGGGGCTTGCAACCTCTGAAGTAATGGCCTGAGCTGTACCTTGGCTCCTTTTAGCCATGGCTGGAGCTGAAGTGGCTGTGATTCAGGGTGCTATGTCCCAAGGCTGCACAGAGCAGCTGGGTCCTGGGCCTGGGCCATGAAACCATTTTTTCCTTCCAGGACTCTGGGCCTATGATGGGAGGGGCTGCCTCAGAGGTCTCTGAAATGCCCAGGAGACATTTTTTCCATTGCCTTGGCTATTTAACTCTTCTTTATTTATGTAAACTTCTGCAGCAGTCTTGAATTTCTCCCCAGAAAATGGATTTTTCTTTTCTACCACATGGCCAGGCTGTACATTTTCCAACTGGTATGCTCTGCTTCCCTTTTAAATAGAAGTTCCAGTTTCAAATCATCTCTTTGTTCCTGCATATGAGCATACAGTTTTAGAAACAGCCAGGTTACCTCTTGAATGTTTTGCGGCTTAGAAATTTCTTCCAGCAGATATCCTAAATCATCTCCCTCAAATTCAAAGTTCCATAGATCTCTAGGGTAGGCGAAAAATGCCACCAATCTCTTTGCTAAAGCATAGCAAGAGTGACTTTTATTGTAGTTCCCAGTAAGTTCCTCATCCCCACCTAAGACCGCTTCAGCCTGGACTTCATTGTCCATATCACTATCAACATTTTGGTCAAAACAATGCAACAAGTCTTTAGGAAGTTCCAAACTTTCCCACGTCTTCTTGTCTTCTTCTGAGCTTTCCAACTGTTCCAGCCTCTCTGCCTGTTGCCCAGTTCCAAAGTCGCTTCTACATTTTCAGGTATCTTTATAGCTATTATAAATAATTTTCTGTATATTCCGTTTTCACACTGCTATAAAGAGCTGCCTGAGAATGAGCAATTTGTGAAGAAAAGAGGTTTAATTCACTCAAAAGTTCTGCAGGCCTAACAGAAAGCATGGCTAGAAGGCCTCAGGAAACTTACAATCATGGCAGAAGGCAAAGGGGAAGCAAGCATGTCTTACCATGACAGAGCAGGAGACAGAAAGAGTGAAGGGGGAATTGATACACATTTTCAAACAACCAGATCTTGAGAGAATTCAGTCACTGTCAAGAACAGCCAGGGGGAAGTCCCCACCCATGATTCATTCACCTCCCACAAGACTCCTCCCCTGACATGAGGGGATTACAATTCGAGATGAGATTTGTGTGGGGATGCAGAGCCAAACCATATCACCTGGTCAACACAAGCATCTTGGTGATGCCCCAAACTTCAGAACCAGCTAAAGATTTACCATCAGCCAGAAGAGCTGTGGGAATGAGCCTCCCAGAAAGAAGAGATGGAAGGTTTTTGGCATCTGCAATGATGATAATGATGATGATGATGATGATCACGATGCTAGCTAAATGCTGACTCTGAGCCCTGCATGATGGCAAGCAGTGTCCATGGATTGGCTCATTTAATCCTCATAGCAATGTCTATCTAATACCTATCTAGAGGTAGATATTAAGATAATGCCTATTTTCCAAATGAAGAAGCTGAGCCTCCAAGAGATGAAATAACTGGCCCAAGGTTACACCGTTGGTAAATTGAAACCTGAGTGCTTACATGGATGTTTTCCAGGCATTGAGTCTACATTATCTGGTGCAGAAAGAAATGAAGAGCCCAGCACAAGGGGTGGACTGATGGGAGCATGTTTGGACTAGTGGGAATAATAATAAAAACAATAGTCAGCATTTATTGAATGCTTACTAAGTGGCTGGCACTGTTCTAAGTAAGCACTTTCACGTGCATTAACTTGAGGTGAAATAAAACCCAAATACTCAGAACGGGCCTTGAGGGTCCATGCTTGAGGCTTTGGAAAGACTTGGAAATACCCTTTGGGCACATCAAGCAGGCCAAAAAAAAAAAAAAAAAAAAAACAGCTGCATTTTGGAAGCTTCCTCTGATCAAAGATACCTATTCATTCAACATTTATGAAATGCCTGTTGTTTCCCAGGCACTGTTGTAGGCACTGAGAACACAGCAAAGAATAGGACAGATTCCAGGAGAAGTCCAGAAACACAAAAAGATGGAAAGAAATATTCAGAAGCGCCATATTTTTGACCTTCTCATCGACACCACCAGAAAAGAGAAACAATATTGTTTGGTTTTGCCACCAGGCACCACAAAACTGCGCCCTTATCTGATTTCATTCCAGCAAGCTTTACTAGTGAAATGTTTATGTGCCAGGCACCATGCGCAGAAGCGCTGGTCCAAAGATGAAGATGAAGTTTCTGTCCTTAAGGCATTCAGTGTGGGAGACAAACAGGTAAGTGGATAATTACATTACAAGTGATTCGTGCCATGATTTAGGTGTGAACACAATTCCATGGGAGCAGTAAGAAGTGACTAATTCTGCCTGGGCGTGTCAGATAATGTGTAACGGAGGAGGGGCATTTCAACGAGGCCTGAGGGAGGACTAGGAGATTGCCGAGTGGAGATGGGGAGAAAAGACCTCTAGAGAGGAGTAGTTTGTGGATAGAATGATTAAATTGCAGATACTGTGTTCTGAACCATGGACTGTGCATGGACAGCCTGGTACCGTCAGACAACTGTGATGGCAGGGGAGTCCACAGAGATTAAGAATTTATTTAAAAAGAGCACCGAGGCTTCTGCTGGTGCCAGTTAAAATGACTGAGTTGATAAACAACCCACCTTTGTTTTTCTATGCAGAAATCACCCAGACACTACCATTATTTTTTCTAGCCTATGTTTAAGTTAAGGTGTCAAAAAGACTTGGCCAAGCACAGCGGCTCATGCCTCTAATCTGAGCACTTTGGGAGGCCGAGGTGGGCAGATCACGAGGTCAAGAGATCAAGACCATCCTGGCCAACTTGGTGAAAACTCGTCTCTACTAAAAATACAAAAATTTAGCTGGGTGTGGTGGCGCATGCCTGTAGTCCCAGCTACTTGGGAGGCTGAGGCAGGAGAATTGCTTGAACCTGGGAGGTGGAGGTTGCAGTGAGCTGAGATTGCGTCACTGCACTCCAGCCTGGCGACAGAGTGAGACTCCGTCTCAAAAATAAATAAATAAAGACTTCAAGTGCTCTTGTACACATTTGGGGAGGGGAGTAGATTGGTACAATCTCCGTGGAGGACAGATTGGCAACATCTACCAAAATTACAAAGGCATATAGCTCATGACCCAGCAAATTCACTTCTTGGAATTTATCCTTGGATGCACTCAGTCACATGTAAAATAACTTATGTGCAAGTATTCATCACATCATTGTAACAGCAAAAGATTGGAAACAAGTGCTCATTATGAGGGAATTGGTTAAATAAATTATATCTCTTTAAAATGGAACACTATTCAATATAAAAAGAAAACAATAAGGTAGCTCTTTCTGTCCTGTTGGAAATGATTTTAAGGATATATTGTCAAATGAAAAAAGCAAAGGCAGAACCACACATAGAAAACAGGGATGGAAAGAATTCGAGGCCTCCATGGAGTATGCAAACTGCTCAATTAAAAGTCCCTGGGTTGCCCTACCTCCAGCCTCTTTGTGATGTGTGATAAGAAACTCACTGTTTAAGCCAGTTGAGAAGGAGGTTTCTGGTTTTGTAACCAAAAGCATCCAGACACAGAACTCTAAGGTCAGGGGAGGACTTTGTATTTGGACCTAGAATAATGCAGAAGCCGGAGGTAAATCTTTGACTTACAGAAATTCTTCCCCAGTGTACCCCATATTAATTCTAGTGGGCACTCTCAAGTGCTTTCCCCGCTAGAAATTCCAAGCTCTGAACCACAGAGCAGCCAGGCATTCACATGATGCAGCCGTAGGGTTTTCTGTGTAGAGATGCAATTTGGCAGGATTCAACCTGCCTGGCTTCTTTTTTAAAAAAATACAACCTCATCAAAGCAACAAACTAAAAGCCTGGTGGAATCTATTTGCAGTCAGGGAGCAAGAGTGCAATGCAAAGAATGTTAGAACCAAGCCTTATGAGGTGGAACTTGAACAACTCGCTCTGTCCACAGGAGGCCCCAGATAGCCCAGACTCGCTATAGTGACTAAAAAGCTGAGATCTCTGGGTCAAGCCATGTGGTCTGAGACCTTGTCCACATAGCTGAAATTTTCCTGTCAGTATCATCCAGACAATTTTAAGGAGCCTTTGTCCATTCATTCAAAAAAAAAACACAAATATTTGTCCCCTGCCCTCTGCTAGGTGCTAGGGATACCGCAGTGAGCAAAACTGAGATGATCTTACTTTATTGACTTACTGTCTAGAGAAAGAGATAATTATTAAATGATTATTAAATAAGTGTGCAATTATAACTGAGCTGAATGTTATAGAGGAAAGATTCGTGGCAGATCAGAGTGGCTAAAAGAAATACTTACATTAGAATGGAATCAGAGAAGCCCTGCCTGAGAAAATGACAGCTGAGCTGACATCTGAAGAATGAGTAGGAGTTAACTAGGTGATACAAGAGAATAGCGTTCCAGGCAGAAGGAATGTTTCATGTAAAAGTCCTGGGGTGGGAGGAAGCATGGAACACTCAAGGAACTGAAAGGTTGCCATGTGGTTGGAGGGCAGAGAGTGGGGGAAGTGTGCTGGGAGGGGAGGCTGGAGCAGCAAGCAGGGGCCAGGCAAGGCAAAGCCACAGAGGACATAGAAAGGATTTTTGTGCTGGGCGTGGTGGCTCACACTGTAATCCCAGCACTTTGGGAGGCCAAGGCAGGTGGATCACCTGAGGTCAAGAGTTCAAGACCAGTGTGGCCAACATGGCCCATCTCAACTCAAACTAGAAAAAAATTAGCTTGGCATGGTGGCAGGCACCTGTAATTCCAGCTACTTTGGGAGGCTGAGGCAGAAGAATCACTTGAACCCGAGAGGCAGAGGTTGTAGTGAGCCGAGATCTTGCCATAGCACTCCATCCTGGGCCATAAGAGTGAAACTCTGTCTCAAAAAATATATATAAATAAATAAAAGAAAGTATTTTTGTAAAAGCAACAGAAAATCATCTGTGGTAGAGTGTCAGTTGTCTCCCAATATTCATTCTCCCTCTTTATACCTTTAATATTGGAACCCCTAAGCTTAGTATCAGCATGCGGCTATCCAGTTAAAAATCACTTCCCAGATTCCTTTGCCTATAAGCTTTTCCATGTGACCAAAACAACCTGGCCAGTTGCTCTGGCCAATGGGCTGTGAGAAGTAAGTACAGGCTTCCATTTCCTCCTGTTCTCTCACTGTCTCTAATGCAGACATGATGGTGGGGGCTGAAGGAGCCGTCCTAGACCAGGAGATGGAAGCCATATGTTGAGGATGGCAAGGCAACAAAACAGAGGGAACTGGATCCCCTCACCATGGAACAGTCATTGCAGCCCTAGACTATTAAACTCAGACCACATGTGACAAATTGAAACACTTCTAGCTGCTGTGTGGAGGGTAAAAGCAGTAGGCTCCATCTGGAGCCATCGCAGCCACCCATTGAGGAGGATGGTGTCTTGAATCTACCTGCAAAGTTGCCATGAAGATGGGACCAGACCCCATTAGAATATCTTTTGCTTCGTATAGTGGAAACAGCACAAACTCTAGCCGCAGGGAGCGCCAAGCTCTGCTCTTGGGTTCACTACCTTTTAGCTGAGTGACCTTGAGCAAGTTACTAAGCATCTCTAAGTCTCATTTATAAACACAAATTAAGGTTCTTTTTTTGCAGGGGGTGTAATGACTAATTTTGAGACGGCCTTTAGACAGACTCCAACACTGGCTCTTTTGTGGGTCTCTAGGCTGATGATCTACTCTGGAGATTGTGGACCTGCCAGCCTCTATAATGACATGAGCCAATCCCTTAAAATCTCTGTCTCTAAATATCATACACACACACACACACACACACACACACACACCCGTATCGGTTCTGTGTTTCTGGAGAATCCTAACATGGGAGTTAACTTCCTATCAATTTATAATATACGTAGAGCAAAGTGCACACACATGAAGGGCACAGCTCAGTGAACTTTTACCAAGTGAACACAACCACCATTTACAAGAATATCTAGAATATTAGAATTCTGTGAAGATAGCTGTAGCAGTGGTGTCATGTGTTACTCTAAATCCCTACATTGGCCGGGCCTGGTGGCTCACACCTGTAATCCCAGCACTTTGGGAGGTCAAGGTGGGTGGATCACCTGAGATCAGGAGTTCAAGACCACCCTGGGCAACATAGCAAGATCCCATTTCTGTAAAACATTTGAAAAAATTAGGCATGGTGGCATGTGGCCGTGGTCCTAGCTACCTGGTAGCCTGAGGTAGGAGGATTGCTTGAGCTCGAGAGATCAAGGCTTCAGTGAGTTATGATATCACACCTGCACTCCAGCCTGGGCAATAGGGCAAGACCCAGTCTCAAAGGAAAAACAAAACAAAACAAAAACTTGCAACCATAACTATTTAAAAAGAAGATAAAAGACATTAAGAATAATGTAAGACATGGAATAACCATAAATCAGAGTTAGAAAAACTCCGAAATGTGATTTGACAGGAATCAGAAAAAATTTAGAAATGAAAGAAAAAGTAGGCCGGGTGCGGTGGCTCATGCCTGTAATCCCAGCACTTTGGGAGGCCAAGGCAGGCAGATCACAAGGTCAAGAGATCAAGAACATCCTGGTCAACATGGTGAAACCCTGTCTCTACTAAAAATACAAAAATTAGCTGGACATGGTGGTGTGTGCCATAGTCCCAGCTACTTGGGAGGCTGAGGCAGGAGAATCACTGGAACCCAGGAGGCAGAGGTTGCAGTGAGTCGAGGTTGCACCACTTGCACTCCAGCTTGGGTGACAGAGTGAGACTACCTCTCAAAGAAAAAAAGGAAAAGAAATGAAAGAAAAGTGATTTCAAAAAGGAAATAGAAGATGAAAAGGAGGAAATTATGAAAAATTGAAATGAAATTTTAGATGAAAAAATTTCAAAGAAAGAGAAAATTACAAATATTGAAGATAGACAATGTATTAGGGTTCTCCAGAGGGACAGAACTAACAGGACATATGTATCTATGAAAAGGAGTTTATTAGGGAGAATTGGTGCACACCATGACAAGGCGAAGTCCCACGATAGTCCATATGCAAGCTGTTGGGGAAAGAAGCCAGTAGTGGCTCAGTCAGAGTCCAAAAGCCTCAAAAGCAGGTAAGCTGACAGTGCAGCCTTCAGTCTGTGGCCAAAGGCCCTAGAGCCCCCAGCAAACCATTGGTGTAAGTCCAAGAATTTAAAGGCCAATGACCTGGAGTCTGTTGTCCAAGGGCAAGAGGAACGAACAGAAGCATCTAGCACGGGAGAAAGATGAAAGCCAGAAGACTCAGCAAGCCAGCTTTTCCCACCTTCTTCCCCCTGCTTTGTTCTAGCCGCCTGGCAGTGGATTGGATGGTACCCAATCCACTGACTCAAATGTCAGTTTCCTCTGGCAGCACCTTCACAGACCCAGAAACAATACTTTACCAGCTACCTAGGCATCAATCTCATCAAATTAACACCGAATATTAACCATCACAGGAAAGTAAGACCCAGCACACAGTAAATGGAAATCCCTGAAGGGGAAAATCAAAGCAAGGGAATAGCCTGAATACAGTGGGGAGGCCTGTGTGGTGAAGCCCTGAGTCCCCAGACCCCCTATCAGTAGGAACTGAGGCCTCTTGCCAATAGCTCCCAGGAGGAGGCCTGCCTGTGGGTATGCCAGCCCCAGCCAGGTATTTAAATGACTGCAGTCCCTTCATTGTAGCCCCTTTGTAACTTCATGAAGGTTCCTGAGCCAGAGCCATTCAGCTACGATACTCCCAAATTCCTGATTTATAGGCTATCCGATAATAATGTTTAGCATTTGAAGTCACTAAGTTTTGGAGTGATTTTTTTTTTTTACACAGCAATGGATAACTAGTAAAATTAACATTAGGGAAACTTCCAGTATGAGACCATTTCAAATATCCCTGCTAAACACATCCTAATACGTGTCTTATGGTGATTGTGTGTGCATTTCTATTGGGTATAAACCTAGGAGTGAAAATGCTGGATCACAGGATACACACAAGTTCAGCTTTAGTAGACGCTGCAAAAGAGTCTTTTCCACAGGGCTGTTATCAATTCCCACCCTCACTAGCAGAGTATAGGATTGCTCATACTCTCACCAACACTTGATATTTTCTGTCTTTTTCATTTTGGCCATTTTGATGAGTTGTAGTGGCATTGCAATGGATTTAATTTACATTTCTCCTGATGTTTAATGAGGTTTAGTACCTTTTTAAAAGCTCAGTGGCCATTTAGACATCTCCATTTACCACATATTTGTTAAAGTCCTTTACCCATTTTAAAAATTGAGTTATCTGTCTTTTTCTAATGGATCTATTCTTTTTATAATTTTGGAAATCTTTTCATATTCTGGAGCCAGTCCTTTATTGTATATATATATATATATATATATATACACACACACACACACTATATGTATATATATATACACGCTAAAGGACTGGTGTCTCAAAAAAAAGAGCAAGACTTATATATATATACACACATATATTTCTTTTTTTTTTTTTTTTTTTTTTGAGACAGAGTCTTGCTCTGTCACCCAGGCTGGAGTGCAGTGGTATGATCCTGGCTCACTGCTCACTGCAACCTCCACCTCCCAAGTTCAAGCGATTCTCCTGCTTCAGCCTCCCAAGTAGCTGGGCTTACTGGTATGCACCACCACACCCAGCTAATTTATGTATTTTTAGTAGAGACAGAGCTTCACCATGTTGGCCAGGTTGGTCTTGAGCTCCTGACCTCAAGTGATCTGCCCACCTAGGCCTCCCAAGGTGCTGAGATTACAGGTGTAAGTCACCGTGCCCGGCCTATATATAATATTTCTTCTCCTACTATTTGAGTTTCCTTTTTACTCTCTGAATTGTGGCTTTTGGTAAACAGTTCATTATTTTAATGTAGTCTGGTTTATCAATTTTTTTTTTTTCCGAGACAGAGTTTTGCTCTTGTCACCCAGACCGCAGTGCAGTGGCATGATCTTGGCTTGCTGCAACCTGTGCCTCCTAGGTTCAAGTGATTCTTCTGCCTCAGCCTCCCGAGTACCTGGGATTACAGGCACCGCCACCATGCCTGGCTAATGTTTGTATTTTTAGTAGAGACGGGGTTTCGTCATGTTGGCCGGGCTGATCTGAAACTCCTGATCTCAGATAATCTACCCACTTAAGCCTCCCAAAGTGCTGGGATTATAAGTGTGAGCCACAGCACCTGGCCTAGTTTATCAGTTGTTTTTGAGATGGCTAGTGATTTATGATCTGTTTAAGAAATTTTTACCTACCCAAGGTCATGAAAATGCTTTCCTGTGGTATCCTTGAGAAGCTTTATTAGGTCTATGATCCATATAGAATTGATTTTTATGTATGGAATGAGCTAGAGATGACAATTTACAATTACTCTAGCACTATTTTTTTTTTTTTTTTTTGAGACAGAGTTTCGCTCTTGTTGCCTGGGCTGGAGTGCAACAGTGCGATCTCAGCTCACTGCAACCTCCGCCTACCGGGTTTAAGCCATTCTCCTGCCTCAGCCTCCTGAGTAGCTGGGATTACAGGCACCTGCCACTATACCTGGCTAATGTTGTGTTTTTAGTATAGTCAGGGTTTCACCGTGTTGGCCAGGCTAGTCTCAAACTCCTGGCCTCAGGTGATCTGCCTGTCTCAGCCTCCCAAAGTGCTGGGATTACAGGCGTGAGCCACTGCATTCGCACCGTGCACCACTCCAGCACTATTTATTGAAAAAGAAAAAAATATATTTTTTTCTTTTATGGTAAAAATATGTTCCAATGACCCTTTCCTGGGGTATTGGAACATACTTTTATCATAAATCAAGTGCCTATAAGTTTGGAGATCTGTTCATAGACTCTTTCTTCTGCTCTATTTGTCTATCCTTACACTAATACCACATTGTTTTAATTATAATAGATTTATAATAAGCCTTGATACCTAGTAAATAAGGCTTCCAGCTTATTTCCACATAATTTGTTTTTCTTTTCTCTCTCTCTTTCTTCCTTCTTCCCTCCCTCCCTCTGTCCCTCCCCTCCCGTCCTCCCTCCCTCCCTCTCTCCCTCCCTTCCTCCCTTCCTCCCTTCCTCCTTTCCTCCCTTCCCCCCTTCCTCCCTACCTTCTTTCTTTCTTTCCTTTCTGCAGTGGCTTCGTCTTGGCTCACTGCAGCCTCCACTTCCCGAGTTCGTGCCTCAGCCTCCCTAGTAGCTGGGATTACATGTGTGTACCACCATGCCTGGCTAATTTTTATATTTTTAGTAGAGATGGGGTTTTACCATGTTGGCCAAGCTGGTCTCAGACTCCTGGACTTAAGTGATCCGCCTGCCTTGGCTTCCCGAAGTGCTGGGATTACTTCCCAAAGTGCTGGCATGAGCCACTGTGCCCAGCCCCATATAAATTTTAGAATCAGCCTGTCAATTTCCATTGAAACATCTACTAAGATTTTGGTTAGGATTGCATTTAATCTGTTAATAAATTTGGGGAAAATTAATACTCTTGAGTTTTACAATTCATTAATGTGTTTTTTTCCTCCATTTGTTCAGATTTTCTTTAATTTGTCTCGGTAATGTTTGCTAGTTTCATGTGAGGAATCTTGAATATATTTCACTGGATTTATTCCTGGGTATTTGATTTTTTGATGCTGAAGAAGAGGGTGTCAGAACCTAAGTGGAGTTAGAAGAAGATTTACAGAAGGTTTGGGAAGGAGGGAATATGGCAATGACAGAATATTGGTAACATGCAAAGGGATTTATATAGTAAGGAAATGGATTGAAGAACATGGGAACCAGGTTTCTCACAACTGGAGAAAGAAGTTAAAAATATGGTCTGGGCACAGTGGCTCACACCTGTAATCCCCAGAATCCCAGCCCTTTGGGAGGCTGTGGTGGGAGGGTCACTTGAGCCCAGGAGTTCAAGAACAGCCTGGGCAACATGGTGAAACCCTATTTTTACAAAAAATACAAAAATTAGCCGGATGTGATGGCAGATGCCTGTAGTCCCAGCTACCTCGGAGGCTGAGGTGGGAGGATGGCTTGAGCCCAGGAGATCAAGGCTGCAGTGAGCCGTGTTTGTGCCACTGCACTCCAGCTTGGATTACAGAGATGACCACCCCTGTTTCAAAAAACAAACAAAAAATCCAGCCTCTCTCAAGATGGAAAGAGATGAAACTAGAGTGAATGCTGGAGTATTGGATTAGAAGTAGAGGTGTTAGTGTGAACTTAACATTTTCAGTATACATAGATGGATATAGAAGTGTGTGTGTCTGTGTGAATGTGGAGTATATTTCTTAGGTCTGTCCACTGAAAGGGGCTAGGAATAGCAACACCCCAATAGCAATAAGCATATCTGGTATCCAGACCTTAGTTTCTAAACACCATTCTTTCCTAACAGGAGCCAGGGCTCCTTGGAGAAATGGTTGGTTCCGGGCCTGAAGGAAGGAAAAATACAAGATAAACCTAGAATACTTTACTGTGCCAGAAAATGAAGAACTGCTGAAAGAATAATGTCTGTTCTGCCAAAGAGACATAGAAACTAGCTTGAAGGAGCTCCCATTGGTCAAATCTGGGACAATTTAAGCATTGAAATAAAGATAGTAACAGATTATAACACATTAAATAAAATGGGAATCCATGAATCCATTTGATAAAAATAAATTAATCAATTCAAAATTTTATGAGTAATGGAATATTTACTTAGTTTTCAAGCATCTCGCCAAGGGAGAAAGTGTAACTTTGCAGGGGAGAAGCTAGCAGATACTATCTTCATCAAATGATCGAGGTTAACATCACCAGTGAAGAGACATAACAGCTAAGTGCAATGTGGGATCCTGGATTGGTTCAAGGAACTGAAAAAATACCATTAGTGGGACAGTTGGTGAAATTTGAATAAGATGTGTAAACTGTTTAGCAGTAATGTTTCAAAGTCAATTTCTTGTTTTGATCATTAATTACACTGTGGTTGGTAGGAGAAAGCCCTTGCAATGTACTGAATATTTATGTTCTCCCGGCCTCCAAATTCATTTGTTGAAATCCTAACCCCCAACATGATGATATTGGAAAGTGGGGCCTTCAGGTGTGAATGGGGTTACAATGAGAAGACAACCGACTATGAGGAATTGGGCCCTCAGCAAAGAAAGCTGCCAGGACCTTGATCTTGGACTTCCCGGCCTTCAGAATTTTGAGAAACAAATTCCTGTTGTTCATAAGCCACCCAGTTTATGCTATTTTGTTATAGCAGCTTGAATGGACTAAGACATTCTTTGTTGTAGGAAATGCATTCTAAAGTATTCACGATGATGAGGCATCATGTTGGCAACTTATCCTCAAACAGGTTAAGCAAAAAAGTTCTTTGTACTGTTAAAAAAAAAAAAAGGGAAAAGCTATAATTATTCTGCACTTGGGAGAATGTTTATCTGAAGTACTGGTACATGAAGCAGGGAAGGCAGCACACTTCCTGGAGGAATGAAGTCTTACCCAGAATAATGCTTTTACTGTAATCTGTGCAGGCTCCAACTGCGAATTCCTTTCAATAACACAGGGTGGGGCCTATTCTAAATAAATGAATTTCTTTTCCTTTATTTATTTAGAAATAGAAAAGAAATTATGACAAATTATAGATTCTATAAAGCTGTGCAAACATCACAAAATCTAGGGGGGAACCCCTCTTTTATTAGTTAACTGTTTAGCCTATCCCTCTATAATACTTTTTTTTTTTTTTTTAAACAAGATCTTGCATTTTGCCCAGCCTGGAATACAGTGGTGCCATAACAGATCACTGCAGCCTTGACTTTCTGGGCTCATGCAATTCTCTTATCTGAGCCTTCTGAGTAGCTAGGACCACAGGTGTGCACCATCATCCCTGGATAATTTAAAAAATATTTTTGTAGAGACAGGGTCTCACGGTGTTGCTCAGGCTGGTCTTCAACTCCTGGACTCATGCAATCCTCCTGCCTTGGCCTCCCAAAGTATTGGAATTACAGGCATGAGCCACTGTACCTGGTCTATAACACTTTTTTTTTTTTTAAACCACGTCTTGGCTTCATACTCTGTGATTGCATCTTCATATGATATCAGTTTGGTAATAGCATCTTAGAATAGAAATACAATTCAGTCTTTCCTCTAGCATGACGATCAAATTTTGTTTTCTAAAAATTATTATTCACAGCTTTAAAAAGTTTGTTTTGGGTTCAGAAACTCATTGATAATGTTACATAAATGTTTAAAATTGTTATCTAGTTTGGGAAACCACTACCAAGTTTCTTCCATATATGAGCTATGTGACTTCACAATATAACAATATATTCCTGACAAGTAAGAAGTTCCATTTTTGTGTATGAGAACTGAATTCTCCATATACAAGTTTACACACCCAATAATTAAAAGACCCTTCCACAGATAAGTGTCTGGCTCCACACATTTCAAACCTTGTTTGCCTTCCTTACTTAGACACTTCTGGTGCTGGACATTGTAAGACACATCCATTTTGTGACACAACCTCTTATCCTACATTGCATTGTGATGCTGGGTCAGGTGGCAAAGTGAGTAGGTGCTGGTCATATCCCTGGAAGACACTCATACCAGTATGCCAAGCAATAATTAACTACACATAGGAACATTTGCAGAATATACAACTAGAGCTCACTGTATAGGTTGAATGGTGGCCTCCCAAAAAGATATATTTGTGTCCTAACCTGTAGAACCTGCAAATGTGACCTTACTTAGTCAAAGGTTTTTGTGGACCTAATTATCTTGTGATATGATCATCCTGGATTTAGAGTGCACATTAAATCTAGTGACAGTTGTCTTTAAAAATCTTTTTTTTTAACCAAAAAAAATTCTTTTTTAGAGTCAGCGTCTCGCTATGTAGCCCAGGCTGGAATGTAGGAATGCAGTGACTATTCACAGATGTGATCATAGTGCACTACAGCCTTGAAACTCCCAGGCCCAAGGGGTCCTTCTGCCTCAGCCTTTTCAGTAGCTGGGACTATAGGCAAGCACACCATGCCTGGGCTGGCAGGTGTCTTTATAAAGGAAGAGAGAGATTTGAGAGCCACAGAAGAGAAGGTGATGTGAAGACAGAAGAAGGTATTGGAGTGATGCATCTTCAAGCCAAGAAACACCAATGGTTGCTGCCAGCCAGCAGGATCTAGGAGAGAGGCATGGAACAGATTTTCCCTCAGAGCTTCCAGAAAGAACTAACCCTGTCAATAGTGTGATTCTGGACTGTGAGAGAGAAATTTATGTTGTTTTAAGACATCGAGTTTCTGGTAATTTGTTATGGCAGCCATAGGAAACTCATCACCGACTAAATCCAAATTAAATGTTATCCCAATTTTTGCTTGATCCCAGAATGGCTGTAGCTTTTTGACACCCTCTAGCATAAGAGAATTGTAACAGCGGAAGCTGGAGTGGAAAGAGACAGCAGTCTGAACCAGTTTGGGTGAAAATACTGGTCTTGCAAACTTTAGAAAAAGCACACAACCCTCTGAACACATGACTAGAGCCCCTTCCAGGAACTTAGAAGGGGCCCAGCCAAGGGAGAGTTCCTGACGCTCATGTCTAATTCGTTTTACAGAAGAGCTGCCTCAGTGTAGGAAGCAGTGTAGTGTTACAAAGATAAGCTCTAGAGCCAGACACCCTGGGTTCAAATCCCAGTTTTGTAACTATCTAGCTGTTGACTTGAGAGAAGTTATCCTTTCTGTGCCCCAGTTTCTTCCTCTGTAAAATGTAAATGGTAATAGCACTATCTACCTCACAGGGTAGATAAATAACAAGGGTTGTTTAACCAGTGAAGTAACATGATACATATAAGGCACATGATATATATATGTAACACACAGAGAACTCAAGATACCTTAACCACTTTATTATTTACTCAACAAGTGTCTACTCTTCTCTTCTTTACGTCCACGTGTATTCAGTGCATAGCTCCCACTTACAAGTGAGAACATGTGGCATTTAGCTTTCTGTTTCTGTGTAAATTCACTTAGGATAATGCTTCCAGCTCCATCCATGCTGCTGCAAAGGACAAGATCCCATTCTTTTTATGGCTGCATAGTCTTCCATGGTGTATATGTGCCACATTTTCTTTATCCAGTCCACTGTTGATGGGCATTTAGGTTGATTCCATGTCTTTGACATTGTGAATGATGCTGCAATGAACATATGCATGGATGTGTCTTTATAGAAGGACAACTTACATTTTTGGGGTATATGCTCAGTAATGGAATTGCTGGGTCCAATGGAAGCTCTGTTTTCAGTTCTTTGAGAAATCTCCAAACTACTTTCCACAGTGGCTGAATTAGTTTACATTCCCATCATTGTATAAACATTTCCTTTCCTCCACAACGTTATCAGCATCTGTTATTTTTTGACTTTTTTTTTTTTGAGACAGGGTCTCACTATAACCCAGGCTGGAGTGCAATGGCATGATTGCAGCTCACTATAATGTCTGCCTTCCAGGTTCAAGTGATCCTCCCACCTCAGCCTCCCAAGTAGCTGGGACCACAGGTGCTCACCACCATACCTAGCTAAGTTTTTAAAAACTTTCTGTAGAGATGGGGTCTCACTGTGTTGCCTAGTCTGGTCTTGAACTCCTGGGCTCAAGAAATCCTCCCACTTCAATCCTCCAAAGTGCTGGTATTACAGGCATGAGCCATTGTACCCAGCGAGTTTTTAGTAATAGCCATTCTGATGGATGTGAGATGGTATTTTATTATGATTTTGATTTGCATTTCTCCAGTGATTAATGATGTTGAACATTTTTTCATATGATTTTTCCACATGTATGTCTTCTTTTGAGAAGTGTCTGTTCATGTCCTTTCTCCATTTTTAATGGGGTTGTTTGTTTTTGCTTATTAAGTCCCTTATAGATTCTGGATATTATACCTTTGTGGATGTAGAGTTGGCAAATATTTCTCCCATTATCTAGGTGATCTGTTTACTCTGTTGATAGTTTCTTTTGCTGTACAGAAGCTCTTTAGCTTAATTAGGTCCCATTTATCAATTTGTGATGTTGTTACAATTGCTTTTGGTGTCTTCTCATGAAATCTTTTCCAGGGCCTATGCCCAGAATGGTATTTTCTATGTTTTCTTCTAGAGTTTCGCTAGTTTTACGTTTTACATTTAAGTCTTTTAATCCATCTTGAGTTGGTCTTTGTATATAGTGAACAGAAGTTTCAATCTTTTGCATCTCTCAGGGCCTCTCCATGTAGTCTCTCTATTAGAGTGTTGGGTTTTTCACATGGTGTCTCAAGGTTCCAAGAGCAAGCGTTTCAAGAGACAGGAAATAGAAGATGCCGGTCTTCTAAGGCCTGGCCACAGAAACAGACATAGTGACACTTCTGAGGTATTTCCAGTAGAGATGGGGTTTCACCACGATGGCCAGGCTTGTCTCGAACTCCTGACCTTACGTGATCCATTCGCCTTGGCCTCCCAAAGTGCTGGGATTACAGATGTGAGCAATCGCACCTTGCCACTTCTGCCATATTTCAGTGGTCAAAGAAGTCATGGAAGGGGAGATACCAATATACCTTTCAATGGAAAGAGTGTCAAATAATGTGTGACTATCTTTAATCTGCCAATAGGCCCTTGTAGGTCATAGTGAACAGACTTGGGCTTTTCCTCTATCAGAGATAGGAGCCATTGAAGGGTGTTCAGCAGAGGACTGACAGGATCTGGCTTTCATTTTAACAGGACCACTCTATCTGCCATTTTGAGAATGCACTGCAGGTAGGGAAGAAGTAGGAAGACCTGTTGGGGGGGGGCACGGCTATGGCAATAAACCAGCCAAGAGATGATGGTGGCTTAGGCCAAGGTGGAGGCAGAGCGGGAAGCAAGCAGTGGTTGAATTCTGGATATACTTTGCAGGCAGGACCATCCAGATTTGCTGATACATTAAATAGGGTGTGAAATAAAAAGAGGAGTCAAAGATAACTCCAAAACACTCATCTGAGATTTAGTAAACTAGAATTACTGTTAATGGAGACTGGGGCAGGAGCAGGAGCAGTTGGGGAGGGAGTATCAGAAGTTGGTTTTGGCCATGTTGAGATGCCTATAATACATCCAAGTGGAGGTCTCAAGTAGGTCTGGTGTTTAAGGGAGAGATCCAGGTTGGAGATGTAAATTTGAATGTCGTCAACATATGGGTGAATTTCATGTAGAGAGTGGTTACAGAGAGAAGAGCTCCAAGGACTGAGCCTGGAGCCTCCGACTCTGTCTTTTCCTCTTGCCAATCCCCCTTGGTGTCTCTGGTCTCAAAAAAGTTGGTATTTCAGATGTTGCTTCCAGGCCACTGCTCTTCCAGTCTTTTGTGAAAGCCTAAACTAATTAAGAAGATCATGCTGGGGAAGTGAAAGCTGCAGAGGGTTTTGGAGAAGAGAGAGGCAGGAGCTGTGACAGGTGAGGGGTGATATCACCAAGCCTAGGAGGGGCCAGAGGCTGGCTTACTAATGAGCATCAGGAGAGTGGCTCTAAATGAACCAGGCGTAGGTGGTGCGTGCCTGTGGCCCAAGCTACTCAGGAGGCTAAGATGGGAGGATCACTGGAGCCCAGGAGGTTGAGGCTGTAGTGAGCCATGATTGCACCACTGCTTTCCAGCCTGAGCAAGACTCTGTCTCAAAAGAGAGAGAGAGAGAGAGAGAGAGAGAGAGAGAGAGGCTCTGATCTAGGAAGAAGGCTACACAGAGTCACCCAGGCCAGACGACCCCTTGGGGTTCCTAGCCTTAGTAAAAAGTTCGGTACTGATTAAATAGACAATTGTAAGAGAAAAGAGCTCAGAAACAGACCCACACAAATGTGGAAAATGTATTCATGACAGAGGTGGCACTGAAGATCAGTGGGAAAAAGGGCTAATCCATAAATGGTGCTGGGAAAAGAGGCTTTCCATCGTTTAAGAAGAAAAAAAACCCCTACTTCACACCCAAATAAAAACACATAGCTTCAAGAAACAAATGTAAACCTTAAAACTTTTAAAAACCTTTTAAAGTTCTAGGTTTAGGAGAATATCAATTTCAAGTGAGGGAAGGACTTCTAAAATTAGATGCACAAACGTTAAAGGAAAAGATACATAACACGTAAAAAACTTCCCCTCATCTGGGATGCCAACTGTTCTTAAAAATTATTTAAAAAAAAAAGAAAAAAAAAAAAGAAAACCTTCCACTCATCAAAAGACACCATTAAAAAAAAAAAAAGTGACATGTAGCCTAAGAGAAGATATAAACTACATGTAATTAACAAGGGACTGGCATCCAGGATTTGTTAAAAAAAAAATTTCTACAAATGAAAAGAGAAGATAAACCAATTCATAGAAAATAAGCAAAAGAGACGAATAGGTAATTAATAAAAGAGGAAATCCCAGATGGTCAAAAAAGGAAAAATCAACACAAAAAGATGGTCAATACCAGCTGGGCATGGTGGCTCATGCCTGTAATTTCAGCATTTTGGGAAGCCAAGGTGGGCAGATTACCTGAAGTCAGGAGTTTGAGACCGACCTAACCAACATGGAGAAACCCCGTCTCTACTAAAAATACAAAATTAGCCAGGCGTGGTGGCACATGCCTGTAATCCCAGCCATTAGGGAGGCTGAGGCAGGAGAATTGCTTGAACCAGGAGGCAGAGATTGTGGTGAGCCGAGATTACACCACTGCACTCCAGCCTGGGCAACAAGAGCAAGACTTCTTAAAAAAAAAAAAAAGAAGCTCAATACCAGTAATAGTTGGGAAATGTCTATCTTATCAAAGAGACCTTCCCAGATACTATATGAAGTAGAATGCTGCCTCCTCCACAGCATTTATTCCCTCAACAAGTATTCACTGAGTTCTGGGCACTTAGAATACATTAGTAGACAAAACAGACAAATATTCCGGATCTCATATTCTAGTATGTATGGTGGTCAAACAACAAACATAATAAATGAATAAAATTATCTAGTAGGTTAGCAGATCACAAATTCTAGAGGAAAAAAATGGAGCAGGGGTCAGGAGATTGAGATGAGAGACTGGCGGGGCCAGGGCCGGGATGCAATTTGAAATAGTCTGTATCTTAGTCACCTCAGGCTGTCACAACAAAATACTATAGACTGAGTAGCCGAAACGATGTGCATTTATTTTTCACAGTTGTGAAGGCTGGAAGTCTGAGGTCAGAATGCCAGCATGGCGGGATTCTGGTGGGTACTCTCTTCTAGGTTCGCCTGCTTTGTGTGTACTCACCTGGCAGGCAGACTGTAAGCTCTCTTGAGACACTAAACCCATCAGAGGGCTCCATGCTCAGAACTTCATCTAAACCTAATTACCCACTAAAGGCCCCATCTTCAAATACCATCACGTTGGGTGATAGGCCTGAGCAAATGAATTTTGGGAGCCACAAATAGTTCACAGCAGACTGATTAGGGTAGACCTCATTAAGACATTGGCTTTTGACCAAAGAGTTGAATGAGATGAGGAAGTAAGCTTTGCCTGTAACTGAGAGAGAGTGTTCCAAGAAGAGAAAGACAGCCAGTGCAAAGCCAAAATGGGAGGCCAGTGTGGTGGGGACAGAGCAATGGGTGGGGCTGAAGTGGTAAGGGCAGAGGGAAGATCATTCTGGGTCTTGTAAGCCAGTGGAAAAGCTACATGCTATTAACATATTACATATGTTACATACATTAATAATAATAATAATAATTCTTTTATATAATACTTATATCAATATATATAAATACATATTTTTTGGCCTTTCCGACTCTACAGGACAGAGACTTTGTCTATTTTTTTCACTGTCTGGCATGTAGTGGCACATGATAAATATTTGTTGAATAAGTAAAATTTATGTATCACTACAGTGAGTTATTGTACATGTATCAGAATGACCAAAGTTTTAAATCTGACAGTATCACAAGTTGGTGGAGATATGGGGCCATAGAAACTTGCATGCATAGGCTGGGTGCCATGGCTCACACCTGTAATTCCATCACTTTGGGAGGACAAGGCTGGTGCATCACCTGAGGTCAGGAGTACAAGACCAGCCTGGCCAACATGGTGAAACCCCGTCTCTACTAAAAATAGAAAAAAGTAGCTGGGTATGGTGGTGCATGCCTGTAATCCCAGGTACTCCAGAGGCTGAGGCTGAGAATTTCTCGAACCTGGGAGGTGGAGGTTGCAGTGAGCAGAGGTCGTGCCACTGCACTCTAGCCTGGGCGACAAGAACAAAACTGCATCTCAAAAAAAAAAAAAAAAAAATAGAATCTGGCTGGGTGCAGTGGCTTATGCCTATAATCCCAGCACTTTGGGAGGCCGAGGCTGGCGGATCATGAGTTCAAGAGATTGAGACCATCCTGGCCAACATGGTGATATCCTGTCTCTACTAAAATACAAACATTAGCTGGGCATGGTGGTGCATGCCTATTATCCTAGCTACTTGGGTGGCTGAGGCAGGAGAATTGCTTGAACCTAGGAGGTGGAGGTTGCAATGAGCTGACGTCATGCCACTGCACTCCACACTAGGAGACAGAGCGAGACTCAGTCTCAAAAAAAAAAGAAAAAAAGAAACTTGCATGCATTGCAGGTGGAGGGTGTAAGTTGGTACAACGGTACAACACCTTAGGAGAACAATTTAGCAAGATCTAGTAAAGTTGAATATGTATACCCAATAACCCAGCAACTTCACACTGGGTATATTCCTAGATAAATAATTGTACATGTGCACCAGAGACATATAAAATAAGATTTATAACACCATTGTTTGTAGTAAAAAATTGAAAGCAACCTAATTATCAGTCACCAAGAGAACAAATAAATCTTACTACATTCATATAGTGAAATGTTATGCAGCAGGAAAAATCAATGTCAACAAGGTTATCAGCAAAAATAAGTCTTACAAACTTAATGTAAAGCAAAAAAGAAAAAAAGCAAGTATTAGATTAATACAGTATGGTCTCACTTACAGTATGAACAACTGACCAGGTATGGTGGCACATGCTTATAATCCCAGCGCTTTGGGTGGCTGAGGTGGGAGGATAGCCTGTGCCAGAAATTAAAGACCATGCTGGGCAACATAGAGACCCCATCTCTACAAAAATTTTAAAAATTAGCCAAGCATGGTAGCACACATCTGTGGTCCCAGCAACTTGGAGGCTTAGGCAGGAGGATTGCTTGAGTCCAGGAGATCAAGGCTGCAATGAGCCATGATTGCACCACTGCACTCCAGCCTGGGCAACAGAGACCGTGCCTCAAAAACAACAGGCCAGGTGCAGTGGCTCACACCTGTAATCCCAGAACTTTGGGAGGCCGAGGCTGGTGGATCACCTGAGGTCAGGGGATTGAGACAAGCTGGACAACAAGGTGAAATCCCATCTCTACTAAAAATACAAAAATTACCTGAGTGTGATGGTGAGCTACAGTAATGCCAGCTACTTGGGAGGCTGAGGCAGGAGAATTGCTTGAACCTGGGAGGCGGAGGTTGCAGTGAGCTGAGATCAAGCCACGGCACTCCAGCCTGGGTGACAGAGCAAGACTCCGTCTAAAAATAAACAAACAAGCAACAACAACAAAACCAAGAATTTTCTCCTGATTGATAGGTAAAGAGAGAGATACAGTGATAGCAGGAATAAGATGGCCTCCATGGTTTTTTTTACCCCCTTAAAGAAATTACTTTTTCTTTAAGGAAGGGTCCTTGGAACCTGATGAACTCCAAACACCAGCCATGCTTTGGACTGGGAGGTTTGCTATTCCAGCGAAAAAATAGGCCATAGGATCAGTACCTGGGTTGTGGTCCACAGTGCCTCTTCCAGATTTGCCCCATAATTATGGGAGTTTTGATTTAATGGTGGAAGGTGGAGGGGAGTGGGCAGGATTAGCCAAGTTTTATACTCCCAAAATTATGTTACATTATATGGTGAAAAAGATTGTTGCAGATGTAATTAAAGTTATTAATCAGTTGTCCTTAAAATAGGAAATTTTCTGGAAATATCCATTTTCTGAAAGTGTGTAATCTTTGGAGGGAGAACAAAGTCCCCTTAACTAAGACTGAATATCCCTCCACCAGCAACAGGATTCATCTACAAGTCAGATTTAAGTAAAAAAAGTTAAAAGAAAGTTCCTCAGCCGGGGGCAGTAGCTCACTCCTGTAATCCCAGCACTTTGGGAGGCCAAGGTGGGCGGATCACAAGATCAAGAGTTCGAGACCAGCCTGGCTAATATGGTGAAACCCCGTCTTTACTAAGAATACAAAAATTAGTCGGGCATGGTGGTGGGTGCCTATAGTCCCAGCTACTTGGGAGGCTGAGATAGGGGAATCACTTGAACTCAGGAGGCAGAGGTTGCAGTGAGTCAAGATCGAGCCACTGCACTCCAGCCTGACAACAGAGTGAGACTCCATCTCAAAAAAAAAAAAAAAAAAAAAAGAAAAGAAAAACAAAGAAAGACAGAAAGTTCCTCAAACAAATTTGTGTAGAGTAAATGAATGCATGGAGAAATGAAATGGTGAATTATGACTGGATGTCCAACCACCCACTGAATTCCTCCTAGTAGGATAGAAAAATGTTGTCCCATTGCAGACTAATCCACAAACTACTTGAAAATAGACAGCCTTGGAGTTTTTTGTTAAAAGGCAGGTGTGAACCATGTTGTAATCAGGTAATTGCAGTTTGATTAGAGCCCAAACCAGTCCAGACACAGGGTCCTGGAGTCTTAGCCAACAAGAACTCTTGGGCAGCTTAAAGCTCAAACCCACCTCTGCCCCATTTCCCCAGAGACACTGTGCTAATAGCCCTGATGATAACAAGCAGCTCTGTGTGGCTACAGCTGCCTATTACATTGGTTGTGGACAAATGTGATTCAGAAGCATGATGGAGGGTAAAGCATCAGATTTCCTATTTGAACAGGAAGCTGATACCTAAGGAATGCAGCCTTGCAGCAGCCCCAGAAGACTTGACAATTGTGCAGTCCTTAGGGAAATGATTTTTCCTTTAAGGGATGGTCTTTGGAATCTGATGAACTCCAAACACCAGCTATGATTTGGACTGGGAGGTTTGAGATTCCAGCAGAAAATAGGGTATAGGATCAGTACCCAGGTTGCAGTCTACAGTGCCTCTTCCAGATTTTGTCATTAACGGACAATCAGATATCAGGGACTGCCTTTCTTATTTATTCAGACCAAATATGTACATCTCTGAAGTTACAAATTTCCAGAAGGAAAATCTCCAGGCAGGAAGTTCCATTCATCAGAATATTTTTGCTTGCAAGAATTAGATTTGCAACTCAAATTACCTTAAGATTAGAAAAAAGGTCAGGGGTGGGGGCAGCATGGATTTATGGAGTCATACAACTGTATCAGGTTTAGCTGGATCTAGGGGCTAAAATTATGTTAGGAAGCTCTCCCCCCATCTGTTGACTCTGCTTTCCTGTGCATTACTTCAGGCGACCTTCCTTCTTGTGGGGACAAGAGAGTCACCAGCAGCTCAAGGCTTTCATTCCACCAGCTCAACAACCTCAGAGGAAGGAAAGACTTTCTTTCCCAACAGTTCCTGTAAAACTCCAAGAACTCAGTCTCATTGGCCTGGTTTGCATTACCAGCCCCTCCCTGAACCATTGTCACTAGGATGGGAGCTGGCTAAGTCTATGTCTTTAATCTATGTCTTGTGGTTTAGGGAGGGCTTAGCCCCATGTAGGCCACATGGATTGAAAATGTGGGAGAAGTGGTTTCCCAGCAGGAAGTTAGGGTATTCTTACCATGGAGTGGTGAGGCCTCAAGCTTGGCCAGAGAGACAATAGTGGTGTTCTCCAGAAAGAACAGGTGGGACCAAGCCATTTCCCAGAGTTTTCTTCTCCCTTTTAATTTTTTTCTAATAGGGATTTCATCTTGAGCCCACCCAAAGAAAGTATGATTCTAAAGGTCTGAGGTAGAGCCCGGAAATTTTATGTTTACAAAATTCTCCCAGGTGGTTCTACTGCGCAGAGTAGTTTAGGATCCACTAATCTAGTGGATGACCTTACTTGCCTCTGCTCCCTACTCAAAATCAAAAGCAAGTATATGTGGGGTTCTAGCTTATAAATTAAGAATGCCTTTTTACTCAAAAGAGGTCAACATAAAGCATTGTCTTTATATTTAGGGACCAGACAGAGGCAAGTGTAAATTAATGAACCTGCTTCGAAGTCCATCCCCCACCTGCCCCCAATCCTGGACAAATAGGAAGTCAACAAAAGCGGCTCCTGTCTTAAGACATAGGAGCAGTAAGCAGACCTACCACGCTCTTCACACGGAAGTTATCATTAACACTCATCATGCATGGGGTAGGACCCTTTGTCATTGTGAGCAGGGAGTTGCTGAGGCCTGGTTTTACCTTGGGAACAGTGCTTATCATCACAGCCTGGGGTTGGACAAGGAAGGCCACGCACTGGAGCGAACAAAGTACCAGGTGGAGGAGCCAGACCCCAGTTAAAAATGGATTCTAACTCTGCGTGCATATGAATTTAGGACAAGCTGGAGATGGATTAGCTGCAATGGTGGAAGGTAGAAGGGAGTGGGAAGGATTAGCTGAGTCATCAAATCCCATTCTCTGTAACTGGCCATAGGACACATCACTTTACTGCCATTTCTCACTATTTTTCATATCTCTGCCACCTATGTTGTACATTCTTTGAAGGCTGGAGCCCTACCTCACACCTTTCTGTCCTCCTACCACCTAGCCCAGGACCTTGTAGGCTACAGTTTCTCAAATAGTATCTGCTCATGTGGTTTACTAATCTTACTGAACATTTTCCTCAAAGCCCCTGAGAAGCAGAACTGACTCTCCATAGAGCCTCTAGAGCTTTGGGGAGCCCATGGGGTGTGGAATGAGTAGCCAGAGTACAGCTCCCAGAAAGCACAGTCAGGACTTGGGGCCAGCATAGAACTTGGCCCAGAATAGGTACTCAGAGCTTCATAAAATTAACGTGGCCTGCAGCAGGACCAGAAAAGAGGCCCAGTGCCTGATATGCTGTCAGGTCTTCGTGACCCTAGGAAGCAAATCAAACCACTCCCCAGGAACAGTCTGAGTAGCAGTGGGCATGAGCACAGTAGCTGAGAGGAAAGCACAGCTGTAAATGCAGGTTTCAGAAGCCAAACAAAAAGAAATGACAGTACCACCCTGACCCTTTAATGAAAAATATTCTAATGAGAAAAAAAAATGCTAATGACACAGGTCAAGCAAACCTTTCCTGCTCTGTAAAAATAATGATGGCAGTATAATTTGTTAACGATTAACATTTATGAACACCATGCACATGTAATATACAAGCATTGTTGAGCATTGCATGATTAAATAAAATCTTACAACCTCATGATGATGGTCCACTTTATTATTATTATTTTTTGACAGTTGGTAGAGCTAACTGAGGTTTTATTTTGAAAAAAAATTGAATTATTCTGTAGCTGGAGGCATGGGCAAGGGGGGTGCCCCAGGCAGTGAACTCCCCTGCGGGTTGGCTGAGGGTGAGGGCTGAGCCTCAGGTGGGTCTCCCTTTCCCTGTGCCCTCTTCCTGACACCCTCCTGCACAGCAGCCTCCCTCATGGGCTCTGGGGCAGCCCTAGGAGGGGCAGGCTGGGAGGGGCTGCTGTGGCTGTTCACTTGGGCAGGATGTCAGAGGACTCAGACACCAGCCTCCCGTCGCAGGTGTTGATCTTTCTCACAGCCACGGCCCTGGTGGAGCTGGTGAGGCTGAAGGAGCTGGAGCCTGTGCCAGAGCCAAAGCTGAAGTCCAGGCTATAGCTGAGGCCAGGGCTTGTGAGGCCCCCGTAGGCCAAACTCAGATCACCTGCATAGCCACTGGTGGTCTTCGGATGGATACTTGTGTTCTGCATCCCAAACCCCAGCCAGCTCTCCTCGCCCTCCAGCAGCTTCCTGTGGGGGGCGATCTCTATGTCCAGGGCCATCTTGATGTTCATTACCTCCTGGTACTCACCCAGCTGCCTCTCCATGTCCTGCCTGGCCTGCTGCAGGGCGGCCTCCAGCTTGGACAGCTTGATGTTGGCATCCTTAATGGCCAGCTCCCTGCGCTGCTCGGCATCTGCAATGGTGGCCTCCAGGGAAGCCCTCTGCTGTTTGGGGCCCTCATTCTCAGCACAGGTCATCCCCGTGCTTCCCAACCAGCGTCTGCAGCTCCTTATACTTGATCTGGTACATGCTGTCAGCCTCAGACTGGCTGTGGTTTGTGATCTCCTACTACACCTGGGATGGTCCTCTTTTACAGACCTCAGAATTGTGAAATTTGCCCCAAGGGCCCCAGGTCATAAGTGGAGGGGCTGGATTTGAAGATAGATGAGTGACCTCAGAACCCACATAGGAGCCCCGATACTGTTGGTCCCTCTTAAGGTAACAAACATTTTTTTGTGTGATTTGTAGAGTGAGATTTCTTCTTTGCCCTTCCCTCGGCTGCCAAAGGCATCTGAGAGGGCCAGGTGCAGGGGCTCATGCCTATAATCCTAGCACTTTGAGGCTGAGGTGGGTGGGTTGCTTGAGCCCAGGAGTTTGAGACCAGCCTGGGCAGCATGGTGAAACTCCATCTCTACAAAAAGTACAAAAATTAACCAGGCCTGGTGATGCATGCCTGTGGTCCTAGCTACTTGGGAGGCTGAGGTGGGAGGATCCCTTGAGCCCAGGAATGAATGAAGATCATGCCACTGCACTCCAGGCTGGGCAAAAGAGTGAGACTTTTTCTCAAAAAGGGAGGGGGGTGGATCTGGGTCAGCGAGCCCCTTGTTCTGTCCCAAAGGAAGCCTGGACTCCAGGGTTCAGCTGCTTTGAGGAGGCAGCTTCTGAAACTCTATAGCCCCTGAGTGACTCCTGTAAATCAAAATAAGCAAGGCCTTCATGGTGGTGGCTACAGTCTAGGGACTGAGTGCCATGCAGGGGTTGTTGGGGGAAGATGAAAGAAGCAGGCCTTGCGGCAGAGAGAAGAGGGCTGTGGCAGCTCTAGGGAGCATCTGAGCTAGAGTTCTTGAAGGTCTTTCTTTTTCCCCACAGCCTCCAGTGAGGTTTGCACACCTCGCTTGGGCTATGCCTGACAGGCAAGAGGAAACCTTCCACCCAGAGCACAAGGGTGACAAGGCTGGGCTCTCAGAGGGTCTGTGTTCACAGATGAAATCAAGACAGAGGAGGAAGGGACAGGATGAGGGACATGGAACTAGATGAAGACCCAGTCACAGTGGCAGTTTCTGGCAGCCACCTGCCTGGTTGAGATGGAAACGCTGATTCCAGCTCCAGCCCCCAGACAGGCTAAGAATATCCCAGGAAAGCAACAGCTACCACCCCCGCCCTTCTTGATCTGCTCCTACATCTGTAGTGCTATGCTGGGCACCAGCGGGGCCTGGGAGGAGAAGGAGTGGGGGACGACAGGGAGGAGGCAGAAAAGGGGCTTGGTGGAGGCAGAAGGTGAACTGAGACTTAAAGCTTCTGGTGAGTGCTGGGAGGACTGGACAGAGAGAGCTGTTCTCAGGGGGCAGCAAAGGGAGGTGAAGGCAGAGGCCAGGGAGTTGTGGGGAAATCAAGACTGAGGATGGGAGAGGAAGAAATGCCCCCCCCTCCATCAAGGAAAGCAGCAGAGCTTATGGCAGGGAAAAGGAGTCTTCAGCTCACCCCTGTCCTCTCTGTCCCCGTCACCCTGGGCCCTCCAGCTTCTCAGCATTGGTCCCTTCTCTCCCCACCCCAGAGCATCACATTCTTCATCTGTGCTCCCAACCCTATTCACTGTTCAAAAGAAACTATATTTGGGCTCCTTAATTAAGTCCTTCTAGCAAAGAGCTTGCAGGATGGGAAAGACATGAGAATTCAGGTCTCCCTCCTGACAGCTAGCAGCACCTCCTCTGTCAATTTTCTCTCTTCTCTCTGCCCCCCCTCCGCCCTCCACTATTACCTGTAGAGGGGTTCTTCTCCCCTCCTCTGTCTTCACCACCCACTGCTCCCCTGGGGTGGGGTCTTCAGGAGAGGGAGGAAGGCTAGGCTGGTGCATACCCACCCTCTCTGCACACCTCAGGAGCTGAGACTGATGGGTAAGGGAGTTGGGGGTGGGCCAGAGGGCGGGAAGCAGGATGCAGGCATTCAGATGCCCAGGCTGGGTCTCCATCCTGACTGTTTTAAGGAATTGTGTTATCATTAGCTTCTTTGTTAGGGGCCCCTTGGAGACAGGGAGGCACAATGACCTTGGTTTCTGGGGCCTTGATGTTTACTGGGGATATCCTGGACCTCGGCCATCTTTCCCTCCTCTTCTTTGCCATCTCACCTTTCAGGGGCTCCTCTAAAGCTTGGAGGGACCTAGGGAAATTTACATTGCTGAAAACCTAAGCTCCCCTCCCCTTCATCTTGTGGGCTGAACTGCAGAAGTGCAGGCCTCACACGGATGCTGTGCACACACAGACTGAGCCCATCAGACAGAAACAGATTAGAGAGAAGCAGACAGGGCTAGAGCGGGAGAGTGAAACAGATTCACGGGACAGATTTTGTTTAGAATCAGAACTGTGGAATTGCAAGAGGCTTTCGGAATCTTCTTCTAGTCCAGTTCCTGAAACGTTATCTTATTCTTTTGATATTCATTTTTTATCTGATAATAAGAGTCAAATCCATAGAATCCCTGCATTTTAATATGAAGAAACTGAGTCCCAGAGAGCAGAAATGACTTCCCCAGGGTCATACAACTGGTAGCCATAGACTAGGACTCCTGTCTCCTGCCTCTCAGACTATGGCTTCTCAGAAGGGAGATAAGAAGAGCCAAAGGGAGGCAATGTGTGAGCAGCATTGTATGGAGATGTCCCCTTAAAAGATGAGGCCCACCTGTCCAGGTGGGGTGAGAGAGGGGAGCATCCATGGTGAATTTGATGGTGATACACTCATCAATAAGGCAAGATCCTATCCAGGCTAAAACCTCAGTCTAGGCCCTCCAGTTCCAGATCTGAGCCTACAGTACTTGCCTTAAAGAGCCTTCAGGAATAACCAGTTATCTGAACAGGCACTGTTCTACGTAACCTACAAAGAGAAAAAGACATACAAGGAGCCTGGCCTCGGGGGCTTTCCCATTTAAGGGAGTCTGATACAACCAGCATTGCCCCAGAGGAACATAAGGGAGATGGACAGATGAGAAGCAGCATAGAGATACTATTACAATGAAGACAGATGAATCTCAGAATATGAACCCAAACATAACCTAACCAGAAGAGTACACTTGCAAATGTGAGAAAGCCACCACCCTTCTATGAAGCCCACCCCCTCCATGAAGCCTTTCTGGTTTCACTAGGCTTATTCCCCTTCGTCTCTACCCCTGTAGAAACATAATAACCCTCCATCTCAGCTCTCAATGCCACTGGCTTATATACAACAGCAATGTTGTTATTTTTCCTGGATCTCTTTGATTAGCTTGCCTGCTTGTCTTTAAAATTCTATCCATATCCGTCTCACACATCTTAGACCCAGAGCCCAACCCTTAACCAAGTTGTTATGCAGCCACTGTTGCTGAAGGGAAGAGGTTGGAAAGGCTGAAGTCAGAAAGAGTGTTAGATCCTTTCCAATCAATCAAAAAAGGCTTCTTGGAGGAGGTGAGATTTCAAGAGCTTGACGGTCTGAGGGAGGGTTCTGGCCCAGTGGAAGATGCTCAGAGATTCCAGAGGGATAACCAGAGCAGGAGCATGGGGAGCATGTGAGCCAGAAAAGGGGTTGGAGGCAGAGCAAGGTGGAAAGTAAGGAGGGGGAGTAGGACCCTCTGAGGTCCTGAAGCAGAGGAGGAAATTCTTGGTTCTGACCAAGAGGACAATCGGAGGTTAGAGCTGGGCCAGGAGTAGTGTACCACAGTGGTGACATTATGTGGGTGCTGCTAATAAGATGTGGTCCTAAATGACCTATATGATAGGCCTTACAGCAGCGAGGGACTCCTGGGAGCAGCGCTGGAAGGACCCACGTGCCATTCAGATCCACGGGCCCAGTGTTTCTGCCAGCGCAACTCGGTCTCTATGGGGCCTGTCCTTAATTACCGGTGAACTGACTATTCCTTGGGTGGCAGATAAAGGCTGACTCAGAAAGCCTTGTAGGAGGAAGTGGGGCCAATTACAGGAGCTGAAAAGAGGGCTTTCCCACAACTACGGGGAGAATGAGAGGTTGGGCAGGTCAGCTTGGGCTGCAAGAAAATAAAGATCAGATCCAAGAGAGCAGAGAGATCCTGTTGAGAAAGTGCACATTGGGTGCTGAGCTAGGGAGGAGGAACAAGGCTGCATATGTGTGGTGGTAAAAAGGAAGGGAATGGAGACAGGCAGACCACAGGCCTCCAGGAGGGTGTGAGCGAGCAGGGGCTGTGGAATGGCTGGGAACTGCAGCCCAAGTGGATTCTAGAACAGGTTATCTGCAGTGACACTCACGCATGTGTGCACAAACCAACCCTGAAAGCAGGGGATCCTTGGAGCTATGTTGGTGGTCTGTGAGGAGCATGGAGGTGATTCCAGGGGCAATCCTAAGAATTTACTGAAATATATAGGCAGGGGTTTTTCTCCATATCAAACCCATTGCACCTCCAAGGTCCACTTACTTAAGAAGCCAGAAGACTCTTGTGCTGGGGGAGCCACAGAGAGCAGGCTCCAAGAAAGGTGGACACGATCTAACAAGGGAGATAGAACAGGTCCAGAACCAGCTGGGTTCAGGACCTGCAGGTAAGACCTGGGAAGTCCAAAACCCAGGACAAAAGGCTGATGGGGATCGAGGAGGGAACAGACAGACCCAGACAGAAGTGGGCAGGACCCAGCCTAACAGCTTGCTCCTGGGAGTGGGAACAGCTGGGACCTGATCTGCAAGAAGCATTTAATGATGAAACCCACCTCAACCTGGCCCCAGGGCTGGGGTGAAGGTTGATCCAACCCTCTTGGGCTTCCATCCACACAGGAGGCTCTGTTCACTATCCAAGACCGGGGAGACCAAGTGATCCAATTTCCAGCGTTTCCTCAGGGATCAACCTTGTCCATCACCCACCCAAGTGTGAGATCTGTGTGTGTTAGTGGGGACAATCAACCGAGAGGAGCTGCCCAGGGACCACAGCCAAGGGCCTGCCTCACAGGCTCAGCGGCAGAGAATCAGGACTGCAGGCAGAGGCGTCAGGAGCTTATCTGAGATCTTGCTGCTCCCCTTCTCCCCCTCAAGCCGGAACCCCAAGGAGGCAGGTTGTGACCTGCAAGAAGGCCCTGCCAGCACCCCCAGACAGGCAGGGCAGAAATGTGCCTGCTGCAGCCCTCCATAGTGACCTGGGGGGCAGAGGGCAAAGTGGGGTAGCGAAGAGGAAACAAACCTGACAGTCACATTGGAGGAGCCAGTGCAACGCGACCCAGCTGGGACCTGGGCATCCGGTGAGGGCACTCACTGCCCACACTGGCCCCCCACACAAATTCAAAGCCAGAGGGAAGGAGGACGGTTCCCACGGTTTCTCTGCTACTGCGACCCAGTGCATCAGAACAAGCTGGCCAAGGCTCATCAGAACAATTTGGCCAAGGATCCGGAGGAGGAGGTAGAAGCAGCCACCCCGCCTCCTCAGCTCTGACCCTGAGGAGGCCACTCGAACGACGACCACCGCCTTCCCCTTCCCCCGTTCGGGGGAAGGGAAAAGACTCAGGGCAGAGGGTGGGGACTGGGGCGGGGATTGAAATTGACATGCGAGATTCTATTGGTCAGAGAAGCTGTCGGTCAGGAGTGCAACGCGGGAGAGGATTGGCCACGTGAGGCGGGGCACAGCGCGGCGAAAGAAGGGGCCCAAGGGGTGGGGCTGACGCTGCAGCTGGCGCAGCTTAGGCTCAGATCGGTCGAGCAGCCCAGCAGCCACCTTCCCCCGCCAGTCCGCGCGCCCGGGCCGGGGCTAGGCCCCCCACCGCCGGGTCCCCCGGGGCTGCAGCAGCAGCGGCACCGCCCGCGGTTCCCCCTGGGGCCCGGGCGCCGGCCCCGCTCTCCAGGATGGGCACGGTGCTCTCTCTATCCCCTGCCTCCTCGGCCAAAGGCCGGAGGCCCGGCGGGCTGCCCGAGGAGAAGAAGAAGGTGCCGCCCGCGGGGGACGAGGCGCTGGGGGGCTACGGGGCGCCGCCAGTAGGCAAGGGCAGCAAAGGCGAGAGCCGACTCAAGCGGCCGTCCGTGCTCATCTCGGCGCTCACCTGGAAGCGCCTGGTGGCGGCGTCCGCCAAGAAGAAGAAAGGCGGCAAGAAGGTGACACCCAAGCCGGCATCCACGGGCCCCGACCCCCTTGTCCAGCAACGCAACCGCGAGAACCTTCTGCGCAAGGGCCGGGATCCCCCCGACGGCGGAGGCACCGCCAAGCCCCTGGCGGTGCCAGTGCCCACCGTGCCCGCGGCCGCCGCCACCTGCGAGCCACCGTCGGGGGGCAGCGCGGCCGCTCAGCCGCCGGGCTCCGGCGGCGGAAAGCCTCCGCCGCCGCCTCCCCCAGCCCCGCAGGCGGCGCCGCCGGTGCCTGGCAGCTCGCCGCGGCGGGTCATCGTGCAGGCGTCTACCGGCGAGCTGCTGCGCTGTCTGGGCGACTTCGTGTGCCGACGCTGCTACCGCCTCAAGGAGCTGAGCCCCGGCGAGCTGGTGGGCTGGTTCCGCGGTGTGGACCGCTCGCTGCTGCTGCAGGGCTGGCAAGACCAGGCCTTCATTACGCCCGCCAACCTGGTGTTCGTGTACCTGCTGTGCCGCGAGTCGCTGCGTGGGGACGAGCTGGCGTCGGCCGCGGAGCTGCAGGCCGCCTTCCTCACCTGCCTCTACCTCGCCTACTCCTACATGGGCAACGAGATCTCCTACCCACTCAAGCCCTTCCTCGTGGAGCCCGACAAGGAGCGCTTCTGGCAGCGCTGCCTGCGCCTCATCCAGCGGCTCAGCCCGCAGATGCTGAGGCTCAACGCCGACCCCCACTTCTTCACGCAGGTCTTTCAAGACCTCAAGAACGAGGGCGAGGCTGCCGCCAGCGGCGGTGGTCCACCGAACGGGGGCGCGCCCGCCGCCTCCTCGGCCGCCAGGGACAGCTGCGCGGCCGGAGCCAAGCACTGGACTATGAACCTGGACCGCTAGGGATACCCAGGGGCCGCGTCCACTCCCCGCCCCAGCCCCCGACACACACTCGGACCCCCCAGGACCACCAAGCCACCGCCGCTCCTACCGCCGCTCGGCGCCCCGGCTGGGCGGAGGAGGTGGAGCCGCCCATGCCCCTCAGGGGAAAGTGGAGGCCGGGACACCAGAGGCCGCGGTGTCTGGATTTGCTGGGCGTGGATTGGGGACGGAAGATGAGCGCGGGAAGGGCACTCCAACCTCACTCTTTCCGTCTGTCTGCGCCCCCATTTCTCCATTTCTGCCCGGGTCTTCCCCTTCACTTCAGTCCATTTCCCCTCGATTTTTTCCATTTCCTTGCCTCTTTTCTGTGTCTTCATCTTTCCTCCTGTCTGCCTTCCTCTCTCTCTCTCCCTTTCTCCCCATCTCTCTCCTCTTCCTCTCACTCTTCCTCCCTCTCCCTGCCTTTCCATTTCCATTCCTTGGGTGTGTGTATCTGCATCTCCATCTTACCCTTTGCCTGACTGTACTCCATGGCCTCCCGTTTCTCCTCCTGCACCCGTGTCCCCATCTCCCCTTCTTGTTGCTACTGTCATGTGTCACAATCTTCCCTCCTGCCGCCTTCCTCCTCCACTTGTGTCAGCTTGCATTTTTTATTCCTGACTGAGTCCCCACACCCCCCTCCCCAGATCAAAGGGAATGTTAGTTTTTAATTTGGATCGACTGAGGTGCCAGTAGAAACTGCAGCCCCAGGCACCCAGACAGCCACCAGGATGGTCCCTCGCCCCACCCCCACCGCCTCTCCCCACCTTTTCCAACGTGTTGCATGCTGGGAGCTAGGGGGTGGGGGAAGGGGCTGCCGGCTTCTTTCAGGAGGCTGAGGTTTTGAGGCAAAATCAACCTGGGAGACCACCCCGGCCGTGGCGCCTCAGTGGACAGGTGGGAGGAGAAGAAAACTTCTTACCTAGGGGGAGGAACATCCCGCTTCCTTATCCTTAGCTTTTTTGTTCCCCTTCCCCCCTGCTCCTTTTAATTTATTCGGTTGTTTGCGGAGGGAGGGGGGAGGGGGGTTGGCTGCGCCGGGAACTGTCCGAGGTGCTGGGCTGGGGCGGGACCAGAATCCTCCCGGTAGAGTACCAGGGACTGGGTTGGGCCTGGGGCCGTGTCCAAGGTGCCAATGATGCGGGCCGACAGAGCGGGCCGCACTGTCTGTCTGTCCGTCTGTCCCGGAAAGAACTATAAAGCGCTGGAAGCGCCTGCAGATGGTTTTGCGCCGGTCTTTCTTTGGGCCCCGGGAGGGAGGGAGCGGGCGTGGGAGTGGAACTGTCACGATCAGGGCAGAAAGGCAAGAAATGGGACTCTGGTCGGAGAGATCAAATCCCTGAGAACTTCTCCTCCTCCCCGTCCCCACCTCCACCATCGGCTTCCATTTTACAGAGGGTAAAGAGTAAAGCAAGGTAGTTGAGGGTGAGGCCTAGTGATAAAGCTGAATCCACCCCCTCTACTAACGCCTCCATCTTGTCTGACCTAGCTCCTCATTAATGACCAGGCCACTTAGAGACCGAATGATGGGGACAGCGGGAGTTATGCCCTTTCTATGATGTGACCCATTGAGGCAGAACTAGCTAGTCCTTATTGCTACTTTTCCCTTCCTCCCCATCTTTCCCCACCATATGTCTGTCAAGAGTCCAGTCGGACCTGACTAAATCTGTGTTCACCACTCCCAAGTAGGACCTGTCTGCCACACTTCTCTCCTCACCCTCCAACCACCAGAGGGCTGCTTCCGGGCTGCCCCGGTCGCATGCCCACCCAGGAGTCTTGGGAGGCCCATCCCTGCTTGAGACTCAGACCCTTGCCCTTTATCCCCAAGAAGCGGCAAACACACGCAGCTGGGGAGAAGGAAGCCATTCTCCGGGATTGAAACAAGAGGGAAAATGCGCTATTTAGCCTGAGTCCCTGCTTGGTCCCCTTTGCCTTCTTAGCCACTTGGCTAAGCGCCCCATTCACTATTTCATTGGCCCAAAGAGGCCTGGCTTCAACAGAGCGCTCGCGGCTCCGACCCTAGTCCGGCCATAGCCCAGAGGACCCGGAGAGAACCCGGCGGGACCGGCCCTGAGGCGGTCCAGGTTCGCTGTCCGTGGTGCTGAAGGGCGCGCTCGGGCAGGGTCGGGGCTTGTAGGAGCAGGAGAGTTGCAGACTCGGCCTCAACTAGGTCTTCCGGATAATTTGGGAATAGGGTGTCATCTATTTTGGCGGTGAGTTACAGAAGTCTGGCTCCAGAACCCAAGAATGTAGGTTCCCACTTGCCCTCCCGGGAGGACAGGACTCGACTCCTCTGGCCTCAGCCCAGCGCTTGTAACCGGCCTGGAGCCGGAAATCCCCAGTCCAGATTTGTGAATCGAGTTCCCGGGGGGAGGGGAAGAGCTGGCGGAAGGGAAGGCGGGAGCAGCCGCCCATTGGCTGGAATTTGGCGCAGTCAGCGCGGTGCCGTCATCTCTCTTGGTTTGGGAGGAGGGAGGGCGGATCACTTGGGTCACCCCACGGCTGT
The DNA here is from genome assembly GCA_963573385.1 of Cacajao melanocephalus. Classification (NCBI taxonomy): domain Eukaryota; kingdom Metazoa; phylum Chordata; class Mammalia; order Primates; family Pitheciidae; genus Cacajao; species Cacajao melanocephalus. The sequence continues at coordinate 37,357 of CAUYLG010030778.1, forward strand.
CGCCATAGTAACCAGACTGAGCGGGCAGGGCAGCAGCTCTACTCTCCCAGCTGTGGCTGGGGAAACAATCCTGGTCCACCTTATTTGGAACTAGTTAGTGAGACTAGCTATTTTGATTAGAATTTCTGAGTTAGAGGAGACTAAAGGGGATGGGAAAGAGAGCAGAGAGTCTACAGAGACACCCCCCACAAACATCCTGCCTTTGAATACTGCCCCTGAGCCCTTAGACACAGCACCCACCGTTTACTGCACACACACACACCCCTTCAGGAACTTGAGGTCTGGGACTTGGAGACTTAGAATGGAAAAAAAAGCCACAGTGAGTAACATTTAGTTAAATCTCACTTTTGACATGCCCCAAGGCATGAGACATTGCCATAATCCGATTAGGAGGGGAGGGACCGGAGAAGGATCAACAGGAATACATGGAAGAATTAGCCTCCTGGGTCAGACTTGTCAGAGTCCTGTTTTCCCAGGGATTGAGTGGGACAAGTAGTAAGGAGAAGGGTCCAGAACGGTTTTCTGAGAAGGCAAGTGGAGGAGGGAGTAAGTGCAGAAACATAATAAGGTACCTTCTTTCCTGCCCTGAAGTTAACCTGGGGAAAGTGAGTCCAAGCTGCTGATGAGGTGGTGAAGAAAGACCAGAGTTTTAGAAAGAAACCAGAAGGGAAGAGGAGCGGACTAAGGAAAAGATGGAGATGGAGGTCAGGAGACAGAAGCCCAGCTGGAGCAATGACTCAGCACTTCCCCTAGGCAAATGGCTGGAACGACTCTCCCAGCACTGGGGCATAGGCAAGGGCAGAAAAGCAAATGGACAGATGGACAGATAACCAGTAATTCACCCCTTCACATGACACATGTTGATACATACATTGACACATAACCAAAGGCACACATTTTAACACAGAAATGGGCACAAATGCATTTATACTGGTAAATCATAACATATACACACCTCCACTTCCTTCCTCCCTGTCCCCCTTCCTGGAACAGAGGACATTCTGTTTTGGAACCATGCTCCCCTGTCCCTGGAATACCTTGCTACTTATTAGAAAAGCAGAAATACAAAAAAAATCACAGACGTGTTGGGGGAGTTGTCATGGTAACTGCTTTGCCTGCCAGGCTAGGTGCCCAGCAACCGGTGCATCTAACAGTATTCAAGAGGACATCCTATGGTCTCCACTTACTGAGATGCCTACCCCAGACAACCAGATGGGCACCTTTGGAAGATATCTGCAACAGAGGCTACTGAAGAAGCCTTTTCAGTCACATCATCATGATCAGGGACAGCTGGAAGACAGGTGTATGGGCCTGATCTTCTTTAGGTACCCCACTTTAAGTAGCACGCCTGGCCTCTTTAAATATAGACATTTGCTGTGAGTGACTTCAAGATAGCAAGATTAACCCTTCGAAGATCTTTGTTTAAAAGCATGACCTGGCTGGGAGTAGTGGCTCACGCCTGTAATCCCAGCACTTTGAGAGGCCGAGGCAGGTGGATCACTTGAGGCCAGGAGTTTGAGACCAACCTGACCAACATGGTGGAACCCTGTCTCTACTAAAAATACAAAACTTAGCCAGGCATGGTGGTGTGTGCCTGTACTCTCAGCTACTCAGAAGGTTGAGGCAGAAGAATCACTTGAACCTGGGAGGTGGAGGTTGCAGTGAGCTGAGATCGAGAAGGCCACTGCACTCTAGCCTGGGAGACAAAGTGAGACCCTGTCTCAAAATAAATAAATAAATAAAAAATAAGCATGACCTTCCTTCTCAGCACCTTACCAGAAACCCTACAAAGAAGGTCATATCTATACACACAGGATAGCAGTGTGGATGAGGTGTAGAAAAGTTGCTTAGTTGGCCAGTTGCAATGGCTTACGCCTGTAATCCAAGCACTTCAGGAGGCCAAGGTAGGTGGATCACTTGAAGTCGGGAGTTCAAGACCAGCTTGGCCAACATGGCGAAACCTCGTCTTTACTAAAACTATGAAAATTAGCCACGTGTAGTGGTGCATGACTGTAATCCCAGCTACTCTGGAGGCTGAGGCAGGAGAATCACTTGAACCCAAGAGGTGGCGGTTGCAGTGAGCCAAAATTGCACCACTGCACTCTAGCCTGGGCAACAGAGCAAGACTCTGTCTCAAAACAAACAAATAAATAAATAAAAATAAAAGGCAAAAAATAAACAATGAGCTGAGCATGGTAGCACACATCTGTAGTCCTAACTACTTGGGAGGCTGAGGCAGGAGGATCACTTGAACCCAGGAATTTGAGACTGTAGTGAGCTATGATCACACAACGGCACTCCAGGCTTAGTGACAGAGTGAGACCCTAACTCCAAAAAGAGTAGAAAACACCTGGAGAAAATATGAATTATTTATTGTTATTATCATTATATTGCATCTTGGGGTGTGTGGAGAATGTCTTTTTCAGGGTAAAAAGACTTCAAAGGAACAGATTGATTCATCTGAGATTCCATTTAAGCTTTTGAATGTCAGAGACATAGAGAAGAAAAAAGAAAAAAGTTCATCACATAACCCAATCTATTTTCTTGATAGCATTTGTTCCCACCTGATAATTTTTTTTGTTATTGATTTATTTTGTATCCTCTCAATAAAAACAATGTTGAAACACCAGTGACAAATGGAGAGAATGTATTTGCAACATAATATATTTTTCAATAGAAAAATAGCTTAAACTGTAAACAGCTAATTCACAAAAAGAAACACAAGCAGGCCAGGTGCAGTGGCTCATGCCTGTAACCCCAGCACTTTGAGAGGCCAAGGCGGGCAGATTATGAGGTTAGGAGTTCGAGACCAGCCTGGCCAACATGGTGAAACCCTGGCTCTACTAAAAATACAAAAAATTAGCCGGGCGTTGTGTGTAGCACGTGCCTGTAATACCAGCCACTTGGGAGGCTGAGGCAGGAGAATTGCTTGAACCCAGGAGGCAGAGGTTGCAGTAAGCTGAGATTGCACCACTGCACTCCAGCCTGGGTGACAGAGCAAGACTGAGTCTCAGGAAAAAAAAAAAAAAAAAAGAAAGAAAGAAAGAAAGAAAGAAAAAAGAAATGTAAGCAAATGATAGATAAAAAGAAGCTTGCCTTTACTATTGACCAAAGCAATTCAAGTCAAAACAGCGATGGGATATTGCATCTCTTATACTGACCTAGATTATCAAAATAGAAAATTCCATAGGGAAAGCATGGGAAAATGAGCATGTTAGTTCCGTCTTTTGGGGAGCTTGTCTGGATCAAAACGTGAAAGGCAGCATGCTCTGGAAATTTCACATTTCCAGAAATTTGCCCTAAGAAGATAGGTGGGAAAAGATCTGATGCATGGATGCTTTTCATACTATTGTTTATCATAATGAAAAATTGGATACAACCTGAATGAACTTTAGCAAGAGATTAAGTAAATTGTGATAAATTGATATTCACTGGGATACTATGGATCATTAAAAATTATACATCAGGCTGGGTGTGGTGGCTCATGCCTGTAATCCCAGCAATTTCAGAGGCCAAGACAGTTAGATCACCTGAGCTCAGGAGGTCAAGACCAGCCTGGGCAACATGGTGAAACTCTGTCTCTACTAAAAATGCAAAAATTAGTCAGGCATGATGGCTGAGCCTGTAGTCTCAGCTACTTGAGGGACAGAGGCAGGAAGATTGCTTGAGCCCAGGAGGTAGAGATTGCCGTGAGCCGAAATCAAGCCACTACATTCCAGCCTAGGCAGCAGAGTAAGACTCTGTCTCAAAAAAAAAAAATTGTACATCAATATATATTTATCAAAATGAAAAAGATGGCATAATGAAGTGGAAATAGGAGATGGAAAACATTGTCATATCAACCCATTTCTGAGAAGTGGGGTGGGAGAAAGAGAGAGAGAGAGGGAGAGAGAGAGAAAGAGAGAAATTGATTTAAACAGTGGTCTTGGCCAGGCACGGTGGTTCACGCCTGTAATCCCAGTACTTTGGGAGGCTGAAGCGGGTGGATCATGAGGTCAGAAGTTCAAGACCAGCCTGGCTAAGATGGTAAAACCCCATCTCTACTAAAACACACACACACACACACACACACACACACACACACACACACACACACAATCAGTCAGGCATGGTGGTAGGGGCCTGTAATTCCAGCTACTTGAAAGGCTGAGGCAGAGAATTGCTTGAACCTAGGAGGCAGAGGTTGCAGTGAGCTGAGATCATGCCACTGCACTCCAGTCTGGGTGACAGAGCAAGACTCCGTCTGAAAGAAAAAGAAAGAAAGAATAAAGAAAGAAAGAAAGAAAGAAAGAAAGAAAGAAAGAAAGAAAGAAAGAAAAAGAAAGAAGGAAGGAAGGAAGGAGAAAGGAAGAGAGAGGAAGGAAGGAAGGAAAGAAAGAAAAGAGAGAAAGCAAGAAAAAAAGAAAATAAACAGCGACCTCCTTCTTGTCATTCAGATCTTGACTTGACAGCCTCCTCCTTATCATCAACTCCTGAATTCATCTCAGCCTGTCCCGCAGTTACCCTCAATTACATGTCCCTAACTTATTTTCTTCATAGCATTTATCTCCCTGAAAACATATTATTATAATATAAAAAAGAAAAGTATAAGGAAAGAAAGAAAAAGACAAAAGAGAGAGGAAGAGAGAGAGAGAAGGAAAGAGGAGGAAAAAAAATGAGGCTGGACAGTGTCTGGAAAAGGACATGTCTGCAGCCATGCCCCCCACACCTCTGTCACACATCTCCAAAGTCCCTTTGCTCCTTCCGCCAATGTCAAGCTGTTTCCAAATTCCTAGGGTTTAACAATGCCCCTTGCTGGACAAGGGGGTTAAGCACCTATCCAGCCTGGCAGGCACATCTATATACATACAGAGCACATATAAGGTTCATGCGCACACACAGCATGAACACACATAGGTATACACGCTTACAAGGATCCATCCAAGAGCAGTTAACAAACACTTCTCTATCTTTTTCATAAGTGCCATAGAAGATCCACTGCCCCTTATTCAAATAATAAAGCTAGGAGAAATTTTTCACTTCATATTAATTTGTTCATATCCTTTGAACAATGAGAATTAGCACAGTGCCTGGGATATAGTCAGCTGTCAATAAATAAGAGCTAATGTTTATTCAGGTAATAGCCATTTTTTATTATGATACATGCTATGATAAGCATCTGTGTGTCAGGTCTTTGCCCACTTATCTCCTTAGAGCAATGAATAAATGAACTAAAAAAGGTGACAGTCTGCATGTTTGCCTTTGGTTGCCAATAAGTGTGCTACCAAATATACATTTTTAGAACACAACTATGGTAACTAAATTCCAGATGTTTTATCTTTTCTTTTCTTTTCTTTTCTCTTTCTTTCTTTCTTTCTTTCTTTCTTTCTTTCTTTCTTTCTTTCTTTCTTTCTTTCTTTCTTTCTTTCTTTCTGAGACAATGTTTTGCTCTGTCACCCAGGCTGGACTGCAATGGCACGATCTCAACTCACTACAACATCTGCCTCCTGGGTTCAAGCAATTCTCCCTACTTCAGCCTCCTGAGTAGCTGGAATTACAGGCGCTCGCCACCACACCCTACTAATTTTTGTATTTTTAGTAGAGATGGGCCGGGCTGGTCTCAGAATCCTGACCTCAGGTCATCCTCCCGACCTCAGGTCATCCTCCCGCCTTGGCCTCCCAAAGTGCTGGGATTACAGGTGTGAGCCACCGCTCCCTGCCTGTCTTCTCTTTTCAATTGTTCTTGATTTATTCTGGGTTTGTGGTTGACTTTACTTTGCATTTTAAAACACGTTGATTTTTATTCTGGTACTTTTATAGTGTCTTTATTTCATTATTTAATCTATTTTGGAATTCAACTTTGCATGTGGTGAGAGGTAGAGATATAATTATTTTCCCCAAATAACCAGTAAGTTGTGCCAATCTTTGAACAGCCTTCCTGTACCCCCAGTGAATACATCTTATTATTTATGAAATTCCCACACATATGAATCTATTTCAAGGCTCTACTGTGTTCCATTGGTCTATTTAACTATTGCTGTGCCAAACCACACCTTTAATAGCTAGTTTTGCAGTATGCTCATTATTCTTTTGCTAAAATTGTCTTTTCTTTTCTTTTTTTTTTTTTTTAATGGAATTTAACTTTATCACCCAGGCTGAAGTGTAGTGGTGCGGTCTCAGCTCAGTGTAACTTCCGCCTCCTGGATACAAGTTATTGTCCTGCCTCAGCCTCCCAAATAGCTGAAACTACAGGCATGCACCACTGTGCCTGATTAATTTTTGTATTTTTAGTAAAGACGAGGCTTCACCATGCTGGCCAGGCTGGTCTCGAACTCCTGACCTCAAGTGATCCGTTTGCCTCAGTCTCTCGAATGCTGGAATGTGAACCACCGTGCCCAGTCATGTCTTGTCTATACTTAATCATAGTACAGAAAAACTTGAGAACCAAGGCTGTCAAGTTCCATAAAATTCTTCGGTGACTTGAATTGGGACTGCATCACTTTTACAGATCAATTTGGAGATTTGGCAATTTTGCAATATTGAGTCATTCCACCCAGGAACATGCTCAGTCCCTTCATTTATTCAGATCTTCTTTTTTGTTCCTTAGTGAATATAGTTTTCTTTATTTAGATGTTTCCCATGTTTTCATTAGGTTGATCATGGGGCATATTTGTATTGCTGTTGTAAGCCTGTAATTCCCAATTCCTTTTCTTCTTTTTAAGGGGTTATAGGGGAGCCATAGATTTTTATCTTTTTATGTTTGTCTTATACCTTACTGGAATTTCATTAGTTCTAATTGTGTTCTAGTTAAATCTCTAGGATTTCATAGGTAGGCAGTTATATCATCTGCAAACAAGGGCATTTTATTATCTTCCTTCTCAATATGTATACACTGTGTGTATCTTTTCCTGTCTTGTTGCATTGTCTAGGATCTCCAGTACCATGTTCAGTGATAGCATTGATGACAAGATTAAAAGAGATAAAAAAGATCCTTCCTTTTCCCTAACTTTTATAGGAATGCTTCTCATATTTCACCGAAGGCTTTTTAAATTTGTCTTTTCAGTTTGAATATCTTCTTTTATGTACATTGTGATATAGTAAGTCATGTAAGATCATTTTCTGGAAGTTGATGCAATTTTAATCAAAATAATTATTCAAATGACCTGTCCTGTATGGAGCACCAGCTGAGCCATATTTGATGACGTGGTCCTGGGCGTGTGCAATTTGAGGATACAAGACGGGGGTGGCTGAATGTTCCCCTGGGGATCCTTTCTCCTCCCTGATATTTAAAGGTAGTGTGATGTGAGGCACAGAACAAAAGACTATCAGTCAGAGGTTTGAGTCTCTCCTCTATCATGTATTAGCTGCTAATCTAAGACAGCGATTCAACCTCTTAGAATTTCCATTTTCTATCAGATCAGAACAAAGATCTTGGATTAGTGTCTATCAGGTGCCTACAATAAGAATGACAATATGACTGTTGTTAGAGTAACAACTATTGCTATGGTAGTCAGCACTATTAATAACTACTAACAGGGACTAAATAATGACCAGGACAGAGACAGAGTCCAGAATGGGGCCCTGGGGTGCTCTAACCAGCTTTGCTGGCCCCTGAGGCAGTAAGGAGTCCTGAAGGCCTGGGCCTCCCGTAAGCTATCCTGTGACCTGGATGACTGTGTTTACTCCTTGCTGCCAGGTCTTGGTCCCAGTGTGACCCACGTGTCTCTCTCTGGAATGCCAGCCAGGGGACTTGCTTTAGCTATCAGTGCCTGGCCTAGCGTAGCAACATTCTTGAGTCTAGGTCTTTGGGCCAGCAGGCCAGGTCCCTTCTGGGACTCCCCACTCCAGGGATCCCCCCAGGCTGGTTGGAACCAACAGAAAAGAACAGCTGAGTCCTTCACTCATAATTCACCTGCCACCTGCTGATCAGGGGTAAGAGGAGATGCATCTTGGGACACTAGGCCCTAAGAATGGCATGCACACATGTTGCTAATGTCTGTACTAATATCCATGCATCAAGGTGCAGTAGAACTATCCTGAGATTTGTAGCAATCTGGGGTCTGCTATTTCCTCACTGTGGGATATTGGGACGTTGTTTTCCTCGTGTTATATAGGAATCATAATAATCTTCCCACTATTTTTTTTTTTGAAGAGTCTCGCTCTGTCACCCAGGCTGGAGTGCAGTGGCACGATCTGGTCTCACTGCAACCTGCACCTCCTGGGTTCAAGCAATTCTCCTGCCTCAGCCTCCCAAGTAGCTGGGATTACAGGCGCCCACCAGCATGCCCAGCTAATTTTTGTACTTTTAGTAGAAACAGGGTTTTGCCATGTTGGCCAGGCTGGTCTCGAACTTCTGACCTCAGGTTATTCACCCACTTTGGCCTCCCAGGGTGCTGGGATTACAGACATGAACCACCATGCCTGGCCTTTCCCCACTATTAATGAGGCCTGTTGCAAGTATCATTTGAAATTGTGTCTATGATGTGATCTGTAAGTTGTAAAGCATAGAATAAATACAAGGTGGTCCTGAGTCTGGCTCTTACGTTCATGGTCACAGACATGGCCATTGCACAGATGTGTCTGCAAGATGCCCTAGAATGGTGTGTCAAAAATAGAAAACTAAGGGGAAAGGTTGGGGGATTCGGAAGGTGATCATAGGAAAGGAGGCTGAACCCAAGAGGTTATCATCAGAGCCTAGGATCTTTTGTCACTTTCTCATCCATCTCCCCATCTTACGTTGCTCCAGATCTCTCCATGTTGCAGGATAAAAATGGACAGTGCTGCCTGAAGCCTCCCTGACAACCTCCTGCTGTGTTGCTAAGCAACTTGACCTCCTCTTTCAAAAAAGGAACCTAATGCTCAAGGTCTGGCCTTTCAGCCTCCTTCAGCTAATTCCTTCTTCTCTGACCTCAAGGAAGGAAGGAAACTCAAGGAAAGAGCACCTCTGACTCATGGAGGGAGAACTGGGTATAGAACTGGAGGATTCGACTGGTGGGAAATGGGATGAACTTGCAAGGCAGGTCTTTGCTTCTGGGCTAATCAAAGTTGGGGATGACAGTTATAGAGCAGCTCTCTCTGCTAGACTCTCTAGGCACATTCTCTGTCCTTGCAGCAAACCAACAAGGTAGGTATGATCAGTGTTTCCATTTTATGAGGTCACTGAGGCTCACAGAGAGTAAGCAGCCTTCTCAGTCTCACAGGGAATAGGCAGAGGATGAGTCTGAAGCCACTCACATCTGGGTTCCTTCTACCCTATCATGCTGTTTGAGATATTTGCAAGGGTCACTGTAGACCACGAGACTTCTAAAATGCATTTCTCACTTTGCTGTGTGTCTGGAACCCCTGGTGAATGCTGAAATAGAGCACCTGGCTTGAGGTTGAGCTGGGGTTTGGGCATATAGTTCTGCTACTTCCTTGGCCCCTCAGAATCTCAGAATCTGCTCCTTCTTCCAGTAGTGAAGATCAGGGAATAAGGGGTGGGGATAGAGTGAAAACTGTGCTGCCAGTGTTTGAAAGGCATCTCTACCACTTGGCAGCTCTGCGATCCCCTGAAAGTTATTTAACATTTTGTGCCTCAGTTTTCCTCTTTTATAGAATGGGAATAACACTGGAGCCAACTCCAGAGGGTTGTAAGAATTAAATGAATGTAAACCTCTTTGAATAGTGGCTGGCACATAAAGGTTCAATAAGTATCAGCCCTTACTATTATTACTTCTAGGAGGCTTTAGCATATAAACCTCTTTTATATCCTTAGTGGTTAAGAGAATTCACTGCCACTGAAATCAAACTAGATTCACATCCTGCACTGCTCTTTCTCACTGTGTGACTTTAGACAAGTTTCTTAATCCTCCTGTGGCTCAGTTGTCTCATCTATAAAATGAAGAAAATAATAATGTCCACTTCAGAGCATTATTGTAAAGATCAAATGGGATATGGGTATTAGTTACAGTAATGTTAGTTGCTCTAACAAGAAAACTTCCTACTTCCAAATTTCATGTACTAGTCTACACAAGAATCACAGGAAGTAAGCATTACTATTATCTACATTTTAGAGGAGAAAACTAAGTGTCAGAATGGTGTAGACATATTCCTAAAGTCACATAGCTAGTAGCTAGCTGAGATCTTATAATTTGAAATTCAATGAATTCTTTTGTTACTTCATAAAGAAATGAAGGATGTTCTGAGTATAGGAGGCAAACCATGTGATCGTGGTTGCAGACCCATAGCCAGTCAAGAGGCTTGTTCTTGGTGAAGTTCACCACGTGGACCTGGGACAAGGTCTGGGCTGGCGTGGAAAAGTAAGCCCAGGTTCCTTTCCAGGGCATGTGGAGGGCATCTGATGGGGATGAGAGGGAGAGGAGGCATGTGCTTGCTTTGTTTTGGATTGTTTTGTGTGCTTGTTTAATAATAGAAAGCACTGATACATGTAACAATGTACTTAAATCATTATTTAATCTTTATAGTAACTCTATGAGGTAGGTTTAATGGATATTATGTTACCATTTTATAGATGAGGTCATTGAAACGCAAAGAAGTAAAGTAAACTTGCTCTAGCATCGGTAATTGAATGATAGAGAAAAAAATAAATAAATAAATAAATAAATAAATAAAAGAAGTAAAGTAACTTGAATGAGGTCACATAGCTTGTAAATGACGGAGTCAGCATCCAAACCCTGAAAGTCCAGCCCAAAGTTTCTGCTGTTAACCACTGAGCTATGTTGCCTTTTGTTTTCAAAGAAGGGTATGCTAGGAAAAAAATAGCAAACAGCATCCAGTAGGAGAGAATTCTCAGAAATAGAAAAAGTCAGCTGGGGCCAGGTGCAGTGGCTCATGCCTATAATCCCAGCACTTTAGGAGGCCAGGGTGGGTGGATCACTTGAGGTCAGGAGTTCGAGACAAGCCTGGCCAACATAGTGAAAATGAATCTCTACTAAAAATACAAAAATTAGTCAGGTGTGGTGGCATGCGCCTGTAATCCCAGCTACACGGGAGGCTGAGGCAAGAGAATCACTTGAATCCGGGAGGCAGAAGTTGCAGTGAGCCAAGATTGTGCCACTGTACCAGCCTGAACAAAAGAGCAAGGCTCTGTCTCAAAAAAAAAAAAAAAAAAAAAAAGAAGAAAGAAAAATTCATCCGGTCACAGTGTCTCATGCCTGTAATCCAAGCACTTTCAGAGGCCAAGGTGGGAGAGTCCTTTGCAGCCAGGAGTTTGAGACCAGTCTGGGCAACACAGCGAGACCCTCATCTCTACAAAAACAAAATAAAATAAAAACGAGCTGGGCATGGTGGTGCATGCATGTAGTCTCAGTTACCTGGAAGGCCAAGATGGGAAGATCTCTTAAGCCCAGGAGTTCAAGCCTGCAGTGGGCTATGATCAAGTCACTGCACTCCAGCCTGGGCAACAGAGTGAGACCCTATCTCTAAAAAGAGAAAAGAAAAGAAATAGGAAACACCACAGTCAATGAGACATTGAACCATTTGCCTCTAGACATGACATGCATCACCCCAAGATGGAGGAGTGTCATGGAGAAATCCTACTGACCAAACCAAAGTAGGAAATGGCACTCAGGTCAATATGCAGTCAGTGCCCCACCCCACCTCAGAGAACAGTGATCTCCAAGCCTGAAGTGCCTGAGTTAGGAAAGTGAAAGCTTGCAAAAGGCACTGGGGCAACAAAACAGTCTCTATTTCTTATCAGGGACAAATGTCCTTCCTTATCAAACAGAGGCCTAACCAAGGACACTCATAAGGCAAGCTGTCAGTTTATCCTTTATAACCAATTGTAGATGGTGTGCACCTGGAATGGGCAAGCAGCAGGTCATTTTTACATGAGCAAGAAGCTATCCAAGAAGGCTAGCAACCGAGGATCTGGTAGGATGGTAAGGATTTCAGTTGTCAGGTCATGGGCTGGCCCAGCCACTTCACTTCTCCAAGCCTAGGTTCCTTCATTTGGAAATAGAGGTAACCATCCCTGTCTGGCAAGGTTGTGGCCAGGTCAAAGGAAACACCACCTGTAAAGCATTAGCATAGGGCAGAGCCTGGCAGAGTCATGTTCAGTGAGTGGCAAGGCATACTTTTATCATCAGCAGATCCACTTGACATGGATTATAAATAGCTCAAGGAACAAGGTGAAGTGCATTTTAGTGCATTTCAAAGACACATTAAAGGAAAGGTGAAGCCCAGAAGAACAGAAGGCTCTGAGAAAAGTGCATCACAGTGGCCCATTACGATGCCTGTCTATGGTCACATGTGCTGGCGTATGAGAGTGCGCTTTGAGCCTCAGTGCCTTCAGTGGCATCATTGCACCGTGACTGTGCAAGTCCCAAACGGTATGGACACAAATGTCCTCAAGCTGCAAGTTAGCGGGGCTTCTAATTCCATCTGCAAGTGATAGTGCATGGAGCTTAGTCGCACTGAGCACATGTTACTGGAGAAGATATGGGTCTGCGTCATCCTGCATGGGAATGATCCTAAAACCAAAGTGATGAACGGCTGCTGAGGACTGTGGAAAGGTCACTTGGAGCCGTGGGAAAAAGTCTGGCAGAAGAATAAGAAGACACAGGTCTTAGAACCACGCCTGGGACTTCAACCAAGTCATTTAACATCTGGGGCCTTGGTTTATTTATCATCCTAGCATATAAAGTAATACCTGCCCTGTCTGCCTAACCTTGGAGAGGTCAATACAACAATGGCTGTGAAAGCGTTTTGTAAACTGTAGCACAAGCACATGATAGGGGGCAGGGGAGTGAGCCATCCTTTCACTGGCAACTTGAATGAGGGGATAGAGAAAAGGCTCAGAACTTCAGAAAAGGCAAGAGGGGCTTGATCCTGGACTGGGAGAGGAAAGCAATGGTGGGATCCATACCTTGAAGGGCCAAGGACCAAGGGGTTAAGGGTCCATGAAGACAGGCTTGGATCATCAGGAAGCTGAGTGAGGTAAGAGTGTGGGTTCTTCAGGGATTGGGTGGACTGTAGTCCTATCAAGGCCACAGTAATTCAGGCCTTAGAGATATCACAGAGGCAGGGGCTCCCAGAGCTGAGATAATCTGCAGAAGAAGATCCCCATTGACTGCATTCTAAGGCTGAGTTCAACCTTATACATCACCTTGGAAGGCCGGGTGAGGTGGCTCACGCCTGTAATCCCAGCACTTTGGGAGGCCGAGGCGGGTGGATCACTTGAGGTCAGGAGTTCGAGATCAGCCTGGCCAACATGGTGAAACCCCGTCTCTTAAAAAAAAAAATACATCACCTTGGATAGACATTTTCCAGCTCTTCTTTTTTTGGAACAGAGAGAACCTAGGTGACCCTTAAAGTTCCACAGAGCAGAGTTTGCAAATCTCTGGTTCAGCCTCATTATTTTAATGAGATGAGAATGGAATCCCAGAAAAGAGATGAGATTATCTGAAGGTCACACAGCAAGTTAGTTGCCAAGCTGCAACTGGAACTCGGAATTTCTGGTTCCCAGTTCTGCATCTTAGCCTCCCAAACTAGCTATGTGGACAGAAAAGAACAGAGACATGGGTGAACTTGAAGGATGCGATTTCATAAGTAAGAAGATCACTTAATCTAGTGAGAGATTGTCAGCTGCCCAACAATGACTAAAATCCCCGCTTTAGTGACAGGATTCCAAGAGTCTCAAGGTTAGAGAAGTCATCCAGTCCACCTCCCCTCTCTGCTTCTCACAGAAGGGCCTGCTGAACACTCTGGTGACAGAGAACTCACCCAACATGTTCCATAGCAGAGGCTCTTCATTAGATCAGGGTGACATCTGTTTTACTGGAGCTTCCAACCACGTGTCCCATTACTGCCCTTAGTCACATGCATCCAGGTCCTCTTTCTCAGGACAGCACTTTGAATAAATGAGGACAGCTCCCATTCCCCCTCCCCCAGTTGAAATTCCAGATACATCTCACATTGTTGTTGGCTTTCCACTGTTCTTCCTCTTCACTTCCTGGGTCCTCTACACTGTGTGTCCTCCATTTGGTCTCCTCCTGAAAGTAACACTGTGCATAATGTTCCTGGGGGCAGACTTATTAAAGCAAGTGGATCACTTCCTTCATCTTAGGTGTCATACTCCATCAGTGCATCCTTGGATCACAATGATCTTTCTGCACTTCACCCTATAGACTCCCATTTAATGTTGCATTGGCTAGGACATTACTCATTTGCACACAGGCTCTGCTGAGCCCTACCTTTGCCAAGACTCTGACTTCCTGTTGTTTTATTTAAAGACGTAAGAGCAGGGCTTCACAGTCCTTCCTGAGGAATTTCACTTTGTGGCCAGGCGCGGTGGCTCACACCTGTAATCCCAGAACTTTGGGAGGCCAAAGGCAGGTGGATGACTTGATGTCAGGAGCTTGAGACCAGCCTGGCCAACATGATGAAACCCCATCTCTACTAAAATACAAAAATTAGCTGAGTGTGGTGGCAAGAACCTATAATCCCAGCTACTCGGGAGGTTGAGGCAGGAGAATCACTTGAGCCTGGGAGGCAGAGGTTGCAGTGATCTGAGATTGCGCCACTGCACTCCAGCCTGGGTGACAGAGTGAGACTCCCTCTCAAAAAACAAACAAACAAACAACAACAACAACAACAACAAAAAAAAAACAGAAATTTTACTTTGTTACATTCAGTCCACAATTTTTAGCAGCCCAGATCTTTTTGGATTCTGGCTGTATCTCCTCAATGTGTTTCTTCTTCCTCCCAGCTTCCTGACCCCTGCAAATAGGGCTGTAAAGAGATTCTCTGCCGAAAGTCACAGAGGACCCCACCAAGCCAGACTGACTCACCTGCTTGAGAATGCACCAGCCCACTCTCCCACCCCAGGAGGCGTGTAGGGCATAATGATGTGGACCATACTTATTCTCCATTCAGTTATGAAAGCAGGGTATTATCAAATTTTAAAAGGCATCGGCCAGGCACCGTGGCACACGCCTTTAATCCTGGGAATTTCGGGAGGCCGAAGTGGGTGGATTGCTTGAGCATAGGAGTTCAAGACCAGCCTTGGCAACATGACAAAACCCTGTCTCTACAAAACACACAAAAATTATCTGGGCATGGTGGCACATGCCTGTAGTCTCAGCTTCTCAGGAAGTTGAGGTGGAAGGATCACTTGCGCCCGGGAGGTGGAGATTGCAGTAAGCTGAAATCCCACCACTGTACTCCAGCCTGGCAGCCTGGGAAACAGAGTGAGACCCTGTCTCAAAAATAAATAAATAAATAAAAGTCATTGAGAAAAGAAAGGGAGGATTTTGACAAAAATTATCAATAGTAACCGTGGTGTCTGTGTAACAGGACTGTAGGTTTAGGTCTTTTTTTCCTTCATGTTTCTTTACATGCTTCATCCAACCAATGTTTCATGGAGGAGGCCTTAGGTGTACGCTTCCAAAATGTCTATGCTGAGTGTGTGTTCTTTGGAAAACTAGAAAAAACACAGTGAAAAATAAAATGAAAGTGAATAAAGACTCTTTCCCTAGCTAAATTCTTTGGGAAGCGGTGTCAGGCCCAACCCCCACCCCTAACTGTCCAACCTCCTGCCTGCATTGCCCCTTTCTGTGCCCAAGAAGAGGTGTGCCCGTGGGAAAGAACAGCCAGAATGGCGGGGGCAGAAAGGGGAGCCAGGGACTTGCCTTGAGGCACAGCTGCCTTGAGGTTGGGGCTGTCCCTTTAGGCACCTTCCCCAGGGTTGTTTTCCTCTAAGCAAAAGCGTTTAAGGCAGTTTTCCTGCCAACAGGTTTTGGAAAATGTGCGAATAGAATTTAAGGGGCCGGGCAGGTGCAGTGGCTCATGCCTGTAATCCTAGCACTTTGGGAGCCGAGGTGAGTGAATTGCCTGAGCACAGGAGTTCGAGATCAGCCTGGGCAACACGGTGAAACCCCGTCTCTACTAAAATACAAAAAATTAGCCAGGCGTGGCCGCGCGCGCCTAGAATCCCAGCTACTCGGGAAGCTGAGGCAGGAGAATTGCTTGAACCCTGGAGGCGGAGGTTGCAGTGAGTCGAGATTGCACCACTGCACTCCAGCCTGGCCAACAGAGCAAGACTCGGTCTCAAAAGAAAAAAAAAAAAAAAGAATTTAAGGGCTGTGGCCCTGGTAGGCGGGCGCAGTATTCAGAAGGGCCTCTAGGTGGTGAGGAAAAATGCCCAGTTAGGAGAATAATCCACTAGACCCACTTCCAGGGCTTCCAGAGGTCGGACCTGAGAGGCAAGGTTCTCTTTTTCACCCTCCTCTCTGAAGGCCAAAGGAGACTCGGAGACGACTGGGTCCCGCCGTCCTCAGTCTGGCCAGGCACCTGAGTTTGCACCGCTAGGCGCACAAAACCCTCCCCGGCTTAGGTACAACGCCCTTCCCGGCGTACCCTCCTCCTACCGGCAGAGGGCGCGCACCGCACGCGAGAAGGAGGTGCAGTCGCGAATGCCTGCGGGGAGGCTGCGAGCCCCTAGCGCTGGAGCGGGGAGGGAGAGAGACCCCTACTGCAAAGGAGGAAGCCAAGCCAGAAGAAAGTCGGCGACAGATGCTGGGGGGAGGGAACGGTTTGTGCGGGACCGGGAGAGAAAGTCGAAGTGAGAGCAGGATAAGAAGGGGAGGGTGGCTGGGGAAGGGGATGAAATTAAGTGGCTGAGGGAACGGTGAGGTAGGGTGAAGCTGAGCTAGGAGGGGTGAAGGTTGGGATGAGGTGGGGTCGGGTGGATGATGAGTGAGATGGGGAAGAGGTGATGTGGGTGACTGTTGGGTTGGAGTGGGGTGAGGGGCGGGTGGAAGGATGGGTAAGATGGAGGGGGTGGGGTACGGGTGCCTATTGGGAAAAGGTAGGGTGAGGGGCAAGTGGAAGGTGGGTGAGATGGGGAGGGTGGGGAAGGGGTGGAGTGTCTGTTGGGATGGGGTAGGGTGAGGGGTGGGTGGAAGGGTAGGTGAGATGGGGAGGGTGGGAAGGGTTGGGGTGGGGTGTCTGTTGGGATGGGGTGGGGTGAGGGGAAGATGGAAGCGTGAGTGAAATGGGGAGGGTAGTGTGCGGTGTCTGCTGGGATGGAAGTAGGGGTAGGGTGGGGTGCCCGGCAAGTGAAAGACAGGGTGAGGTGAGCTGGGGCCGCCTGGAAGGGTGGGAGTGAGGCAAGGCGGCTCCCTCAGGCTGAGCCCACCCTCCAGGCCCCTCATTCCCTGCAGGCGGCACCCAAGCCTGAGCCACCCTCCTTCTCGGGATCTCTTTCTTGGCAGGTCTCTGCTCTGGCCCCAGATGAGCCTCTCCCTGCTTTTCCCTATCCAAGGGTTCTGGTGCAGCAAAGAACAGAGAGAGGAGGCAGCGGGGAGCTCAGGAGCTTTAATGGGGCTGGAAGGGTCGGAAACACATTGGGCCCTCCTGCGAGAGTGGGGACAAGAGGAAGGGGACCATGTGTCCAGGGGACGGTGGCTCTCACCAAACCTGCTCAGGTCCCAGCAATGAGGACCGTGACAGGCCTCCAAGTGTTGGGGTGGGACCAGTTCCATGAGGGAGAGCAAAAGTGGAAAAAATATTTGACACTGGACAAAGAGAAGTGATATTGAATGGGGCTTCTAGGAGCCAGGCGGAAATGCACTGGAGTGGTGAGGAGAACGAACCCGCTCCGGGACCTGGAGACCGAAAAGAAAAAAAAGTCAAACAGGGCGCACATGGCCCTCTTCAAGGGATTGCAGGGTGGAACGGGGGCAAATCTAGTGTCAGACGAGGATTGAGGGGGCTCTGTCCCGTCCCCTAGTGCTGGGTGCGGCAGGTGGAAAACTCTGGGTTAGAGGACGATTGGCGGAGTCTCCTCCTCGGGATGCGGATGGGATCGGGCGAGACTCTAGGCGTGCGGGCGAGGCCGCAGGCACCAGATCTCCCGGTCTAGTGGTAATGGCCCCCTAAGTGCGAGGCTGCGGCCACGGCCCCAAAGGGCCCAGGCGGGGGCTGCAAGCTGGGGCTAGGGTAGAGCGCGGCGGTGGCGGCGGCGGCGGTGGCGGCGGGGCCCGGGCCCGGCCAGTAGGAGAAGCCGGCGGGCGCGACTCCAGCCGAGGCGGCCATGAGGTTGAGTTTGGAGAGGCCGGGGAAGGGCAGCGGGGCGAGGCCGGCGGGCAGCTTGTAGAGTGCCCCGTCCTGGGCGGCTGCGGCGGCTGCTGCGGCTGCAGCGGCGGCGTGGGCGTGCGCGGGCGGCGGCTGGCAGGCCTGCGCCAGGCCCTGGAAGTCGAAGCGGTAGGCGTAGCGCTTGCCGTGCACCTTGCTCATGATGTTCTTGTCGTAGTAGTAGCGCAGGGCGCGGCTCAGCTTGTCGTAGTTCATGTTGGGCTTACTCTTGCGCTCGCCCCACCGCCGCGCCACCTCGTCCGGGTCCGTGAGCTTGAACTCGCCGTGGCCGCCCTCCCACGCGATGCAGCCGGCGTTCGCGCGGTCAGCCAGCAGCTCCAGCAGAAACTGCCACAGCTGGATCTGTCCGCTGCCTGTGGGGAGGGGGGCGGTCAGCCAGAGGCCGGGGCGGGGAGACGGAAACCGGGGGAGAGTGCAGGCGGGAAACCGACCCACCCCGGGAGGAACTGGCCCTGGGGAAGAAAAGGGCACGTCTCGCTGAGAGCTGCGAGCGGCCGGAGTAGCCGGCCCGGGAGGGGCTGATCCGCAGAGTGGTCTTTAGCCTTTACCGCGCTTTTGCACAATGGAAATGCAGCTTCCATCGAGGAGCACTTAGCTTTCCGGATGCAAGCTTTTGTGGAACTTCGGGGGAGAAGGGGAAGCATTGCCTCCCCCACGTGGACGCAGCCGGGGCACCAAGGCACTCGGCTTTCCAAAGCGAGCAAGGGCAGATAACCGCCGCCACTCACCACCTCAGCTGGGTGCCCTTATTCATGGAAAAGCCCGCACAACTGTACAGGGCGACCTTGGGCAGGTGGTTGCACTGCCACATCCCAGCTGGACCACCTCCAGAGATGGGAAGGGACAGGCGTGCAGTGGGATGACTCCAACCACTGCTGGACAAGGTCCAGCGTCCCTGGTCCCCAAAGACATAGTTGGACAGGCTACTCCCGAGGTGGATTGGTGGCTGGCTTCCTTGCGACACCGCATCGGACAGGAGTAGGAATAGCGGCCCCCTATACGTGACAGGAGGGACAAGCTCTCAGAGGCTCCCCGTCCTAGCCTCCCTCGGGTGCGCAGCCTCTGCGCTGGTCCTGAAAGTTTGGCCTCTTTTTTCGGAACAGGCGGGATTCCCTGCCCAGTAAGATGCCATAGTTCTTGGGGGCCTGATGAACAGCTCTGGGGAGGCGAACCGGACCGAGCAGCTGTTATGTTTGGCTACAGACCTCCTCCTGTCTTTGTGTGATCTCCCTCCTTGATCGAGGCAGCAAGGAGGTTTTTCCAGGATATGCGAGTGGTGAGAGAGTGGGGTCCCAGAATTCCTGCTCCCCTGTCTTGGAGCCTCAAGCAGACAGGCAGAGAAAAATCCTGATACAATTACCCCCACTCCCTTTTAGAATAAAACGGATTTTCCTCGAAGTGGTCTGTTTATTGCCTCAAATAGAGTCTGGTGAACCCCTCTTCCTTTTTCAGCCACTGGCTTAGAAACCAGACGCTGCTCTCCCCCATAATTTCAATCCCAATCCTTTCAGGCCAGCCCAGCAAAGAGCTTCCTGGCTCCTGGACCCCAACGTTAAGTTTTAAGGTCAGAAGCAAGGGAAGGTTTGGGTACAAAGGTACACCTGCCACCAACAGCGGAGCAACCTCAGCTGCTTGGATGCGTGTTTCTGTTGGGCATCATTTCCTTCTGGATAAAACAGTTGCCAACCTCGTTCTTGTGGTTCCTGTCTCTTGGTGAGATCTAGGGTAACGACTGGGATGGGGATTGGGGGAGGCGCTACAGTCAAAAGGGTGATTTAGCCACTACCAGTGGAGCTTTGGTGGTGAACTTGGAAATCAATTGCTATCGTCTGGCAGACTTGGCCGGCAGATATCAGCCAGCGTGGGTCAGCGCAGGAGGGTGAGGCAGGCGGCAGTGGCCAGGGTCTAGGGATTGGGAAGCCTGCTGTGTTTGGGGAGTAATTCCCCTGGTTTCGTTGCCGGTTGGTGCTGTGGCCTTGAACTCCTACTACCAGCAGGGAAAAAACGCTAAGTGTCCCAGCCCTGGCCCCAAAGCCTGGAAAATCGTACACAGCAGCAAAAGGGCCTGGGCTGGGATCCTGTCTATCTGCCTTGCCGTGCAAGTCTTTTCCTGGTGCTCAGAAGATGCAGGAGCCAAAACCCAAGTGAATGTCTTCCCAAGGCCTCCCCACAACCAGGTCAGGACTCCGTGCTTCCCAGAACCCTGGGTACACACTACTCCCACCTTCTGTCTGCCTGTGCCCTGACCCCAACTGCCCCCGCCTCCACCGCCCAGCGGGCCAGCCAGCTCACCTTTCTGAACCGCGGGGCTCAGCGGCCCCCAGCTCGGGTTCTTCCCTTCCTTGAAGAGACCATCTCCGACGGTATCTGCAGCAGCAGAATGAAAGAATCAGGCGAACCCCGGGCGGAAGTTGTGGGCTTGACCAAAGGGCCCCGGGCCAAGGCTCAAGGGGGGTGCCGTGGTCCCCAGGCGCGAGGCTGGGGGCCCGGGCCACCCGGCTCCTCCTCCCGGAGCCTGGTCCAGGCGCTCCGCGCGGAGCCCCTCCGTAGAGCCCAAGTCAGGAAACGCGTCCAGGAAAAAGGAAATCCGCTTTCCGAAGGGGCCGGCTGGAGCCTTATAAAGCCGAGCGGGGAGCTGCAGCCAGCCGAGCCGGAGCGCGGGGAGTCCATCAGAGAGAAGAGGAGGACACCTGGAGGGCCGGGCCCGAACGCTCGTAGCAGGAAGGTGAGGAGCCGTGAGGGCGCAGGGTCGTCGCCCGCGGGCCACAGCCTCCCGGTGCGGCTCGGCCACAGAGTCCTCCACCACGCCAGAGACCCCTGCTTCCCCTCTTAGGCTCTTTCAGGCGCCTGAGTCGTGGCTGTCGGCCCCCAGGCTCCCATTCTGCTCATTTCGACTCCTCTAGACCCTGCACTGAAACCCCAGAGCTCCACTTGCCTTTAGGTCCCCCCAGTGCCCTAAATTACAATGGGCCCTCCCTGCAACCCGAATCTCCGGACACCTCCCCTTCTCCTTTACCCCCGCACTCTCTTCCCGAGCCCGAGCCTAGACTTCCCGCCCCAGGTTCCGGTGCCACCAGCCTCTGGCTGCTCCCTGGTACCTGGCAGGTACATGTTGATCAGCAGGGGCTGGGAGGCGCCGCTCTGTCTCATCGCCGCCGGGGACTGGGCGGTGGGAGATGGGGGGGACGGGGAAGGGGGGCAAGGCAGGCTTTGCGCTCCGGGGCACCGATCCCCGCCCGAAGCGACCGCTGGTGACAGGGAGGAGAAGACGGAGCCGGGTCCGGCAGGGCCTGGCGGGAGGGGGCAGCCCGGGCGTGGCGAGGGGGAGGCAACGTGGCGGGGGGTCCTGGAGCAACGCTCCCAGCTACGGGGCCGCTTGGAACCCTCCGGCCCCCGCGCGGCCAGGGGCCGCAATTTCCGTTTTAATTAAAGCGCGGCCGCCTCGGCCCCCAGGACCCCGCCCCCGCCCCTCTTATCGTCCCATCGCAATAAAGTCTCCAACGCGCCGCGCCATAGCCAAGCGCACCCGGCAGCCCCCCCCCACCCCGCGCCCCGCAGCTGGGGAGATGCGCGGGGGATGGGCCCGGGCCAAGCGCTCTGATGGGGGCCGGGAGCGCGTGTCTTTCCGCCTCCCTGACTCTCTGCAAACAGTGATGGAGCCGGTGTACTCGGCCACACCTCGGACCCCAGCGGCCACAGCCCCCTCCCCAGTGCCCTTCTTCCAGTCAACTCCCGCTCCCCTCGCCGCTCACTCTCCTCCCCCTACTTCTATCCCCACCCGGGTTCCCGTCTCCAGGCTGCGTTATCTGCATCTTCACTTTTAAATTTCCGCTTCCCTCCCTCTCGCCTGTCGCTGAGCTCCCGGCCCTGCAGCCGTTGCTCCCTTTATCTCTGCCCCCACCCCCGCTCCCTCCTCCTCTTCTCCCACTCTCTGCTCTTCCCTAGAGACCCGAACCCCTTCCCTGTCTCCCTCTTACTTTGCCCCGTTTCCTGCCTTTCGGGGGCCCCCAAGCCTCAGGCCTGGTGCTGGGCCATCTCTCCTGGCACCTTATGGTGGGCAGCCCCCTCCTCGGTCCTCCCCGCCCCCTTTCTAGGTCTCTTTACCATCTATTCTAGGCTTTTTTTCTCTCCCACTCCCATCTCCCCTCCAGCCTTCTCTCTCGGTCTCATCCCTCTCCCTCCCTTCCTTTTCTCATTCATTCAGTCCCCACAAATTAGTAGTGGCCTGGACTGCTGAAGGCCTCCATAAATGTTGAGAGTCTGTCTTGTCTTCTCCTGGTGGGTTCCTGAGCCCCCTGCTACTTCCCTGTACAACTATTTCTCTCCCATCCTTCCCCATCTGCTACCCTTCCAGTCCGCCACCCACCCTTACCACAACTCCCATTCTGGCTACCGCAGAACTAGGCTGGCCAGGCATGGTGGCTCACACCTGTAATCCCAGCACTTTAGGAGGCGGAGGCTGGGGGATCACGAGGTCAGGAGTTCGAGACCAGCCTGGCCAACATAGTGAAATCCCGTCTCTACTGAAAACACAAAAAAATTACCCAGGCATGGTGGCGTGCGCCTGTAATCCCAGCTACTTGGGAGGATGAGGCAAGAGAATCATTTGAACCTGGGAAGCAGAGGTTACAGTGAGCTGAGATCATGCCATTGCATTCCAGCCTGGGCAACAGTGCAAGACTCTGTCAAAAGAGAGAGAGAGAGAGAAAGGAAGGAAGGGAGGAAGGGAGGGAGGGAGGGAAGGAGGAAGGAAGGAAGGAAGGAAAGAAGGAAGGAAGGAAGGAAGGAAGGAAGGAAGGAAGGAAAGAAGGAAGGAAGGAAGGAAGGAAGGAAGGAAGGAAGGAAGGGAGAGAGAAACACAAGAATCCCCACAGGATAGGATGAGGGGAGTCCCAAGAATCTTGAGAGGTTCTGCCTGTGTGGGGGTCGGTGGGAGGGCATCACTAACTGTACCAAAGAGGGAACTGGTAAAAAACTCACACTAGTGCCAGGGGTTCCAATGGCTGTGGCCACACTCAACCCTGCCATGCCTGTGGGCGCCTGCCACTTGCCGCCAACCCAGGCTTACTGTGTCAGTGACTGAGGGGTGGCTTCTACAGCTCACCAGTCCTCTGAAGGGTAGGGAGGTAATGGAAGACTAAAGAGGGGGTGGTACGAAGCTTTGAGAGGGGGGATATGAAGATACTTTGTAAATGCTGGAGTTCAACACCACTGCAAGAGATTGTCATTGTTCAAAGGGTCTGGGGTCTGGGCTCAGAGGGTGGAAGTCTCCCCTTTGAAGGCCCTGGGAGGCAGTGGGATTTCCCATTATCGCCCCTCCTACAGATGGAGGAAAGGGGACAAATGCAGGAGGCTCAGGCTTCCCTGGCTGGGCAGTGAGCCAGATGAAGGTAAAGGCTGAAAATGCTCTGGGGTTACAGAGGAAGCCCAGACCTTCCGCATATGGTAAGGAAGTTCTGCCCTGCATCATGGTACCTGGGCCGGGGATGTGTAGAAGCTACAATCCAACCATGAGCCCTGATGTGGGGGTGTGCCCACTCCACCTGCAGGATGGCAAAGATGCCATCTGAGCTAGCAGAACCCCTGGCTCATACATAGTGATAGACCTTACCAAGGAGAGGTTTGGAACTGGTAGCATTTAATAGAGTTGCTAAGATTCTTACCAGCCCTTTGCTGTGAGCCCCACCAGAGCCTACCCACACATAACCTCAGCCAGCTGACGCTTGGTAGCCAAGGGTCCTGGAGCCTGTAGGGGGAGGTCAGCTTGGCAGGGAGGGACCCTCGGAAAGATGAGGATGGAGATCATAAAGCAAGACACCAAGGAGGCCAGAGGGGCAGGAAGATTCAGGAACCTTTATTGAGGGTCCTCAGGGAAGGTGTCTGGGGCCGAGGAGCCTAGTGCTGGACTCTCCGGATGGACTGCAGCTGCCCGGTGTGGGCCTGTGTGCCGAACTCACTGTAGGTATGGAACTCGCCACTGTGCTGGTCCCGCTCCAACACATACTGGTAGCCTCGGTAGCCTGGGTACTGGTAGGCCACCCATCTAGGCCAGTAAGGGCACAGGGGTGGGGAGTAAGCTCTGTCCCCACCCCCACCCCCAACCCCACCCTGTGTTCTCAACTAGCAGCCCCTCTTTTGTAGCCCCCAACCCCCAGCTCCAAAATCACTGCTTCAACTTTCTCTATGTGGCTCTCTCTCCGCCCCCCCACCACTGCTCCCAGTCTTCCTATCACCTTTCTCATCCTGTTTCCCAAACCCACCCTCCATTGCCTCCATCCCCTTATGTTCTCCATCCCTTCCTCTGTTCCCATATTGTCCCCTGCCCCCATTCTTCTAGGACCTCTTCCTTTCCTCCCTCCCAGTCTGACTCCATCATCTCACTTCCCATCCACTTCAAGTCCCCAGTATCTCTCTTAGTGCCCTCCCCACACCACTTTTCTCTACCCTCTCCCTCGGTCCCCACTGCTGCCCTGCTCTTCTGTCTCCCCGGTTCTAGTTCCAGGACTCACGCTCCGGAGCTGACTTTGAGGGAACCCACATCCTTGCTGGCCCAGCCCATGGAGGGCAGGGATGGGTAATCATCACTGAGGTCGAACTTGCAGCCCTGGAAGTTGTCCCCCTCAAACAGTGTCACGCGGCTGTCACTGTGGTTCTGAGGCCCAAGAAGGTTGGGACAGAAAGGTCAGGACTTCTAAAGGGTGGTCAATGGGTACATCCTCAGCCTCACTTCCCCCCCGCACTGCCCCCACAAAAGCTGTGCAGCTGTCTAGGACCTACAGGCACTCCCAGACTCACCCCATCAGCTCCCTGGCAGTCTGGGAAACAGATCACTCAGAGGCTCCCTCGAACCTGGCCCCTCCCATGGCTTTGGGCTAAGGAGGTGATTGGGGGAATGGGGTTCCAGAGACCCTTTCAGGTTGGGACTAGCGAGCATCTTGTGACATGGACCTGTTTTGCAGGAGCAAAATCAGAGGTCCTTAGAGAAATCTGGCCCATTCACCAAGATAGTTCCCTGAGGGACTCACTGATTGACTACCCAATCCCCTGCCCAGCCCCTCAGCACAGCCTCTCACAGATTAGTACCCAGCTAAGAGGTACTGGATGGCAGAATCAGAATAGACATGTCGGCATCAATACCGATTGCGTCTTGGCCCCAAGGCCTTCCCACTGCAGGGCTCTTCAGCCTCTTGCGACAGAGGAGCTGCGCCACCCTGGGCTGGGTCCTTTGCTCTCCACCCCTCATCCCTACCAGTTTCCAGGTCAGCACAAATGGAAAGTGAGATCCTCTCTTCCGGTGTAGTTGATTCATTACCGACATCCTCACACACACAGTAACACACTAGCACACTGAGACTGACTCTTTTCAGTGACCCTAGGCAAGCCTCGTCCCATTGAGCCCCATTTCCACACCTGTGTATGGGGCATCCTGACCTCACAGGGCTGTGTGACGACAGTCGCTCCCTCACATGTGTGGATGGTTGGATGTGAGGGAGCCCTGGGCGCTCAGGACTGGGATGGCCTTGGCGCTGTCCGTGGTGATGATTTCTGGACTCCTGGCCTAGGTCCACAATCCCATCTTTCTTAGAGACAGACACCCTTCTGATTCTGAGAAATAATGCTGCTACCACCCATCTCGGAGTTTGCTTACACACCCCCATGCAGGGCTTGGATGGCCTTTCCCGGCCCCATGGTGAGGCAGAGCCTAGAGCTAGGAGGCAGAGGAGGAGACTTGGCTGTGCTCACCGCGCAGAGCACTGGCCGGAAGGACAGCAGCTGGTTGCTGCTGTGGCTGCTGCTGCCACTCCAGGCGCTCCAGCGAGGATAGTCTCCTTTCTCTAGAATGAACTGCTGTCCCTGGAAGTCGGGGTACTCAAAGGCCACCCAACTGGAAAAGAAGAGCTGGGAGGTATCTGCCCCAGGCGCACCCCCCTGCCTCCCCCTTGCTTGCCATGAGTGAAAAGACTGAAACGCACAGTATTTTTCTCCAGTCCCAGTCCCTTCCTCTGACATGCCCATGGCCTGGCAGTTCAGCCCTTCTCAGGGCTAAACACCCCAAACCTGCTGCTATCGGGGGGGTTTGAGGAGCCCAGGCTTCCTGCTCAAGGACCCCGGGTTGGGAAGGAATTTTCCTGGTTATGAAGATCACCCCACCACCAAGTGCTTCTACCTCAGGGGTTTAGGGCTTTGCATAGGGAAGCATTGGAGGACCCCTCCCGAATATTAAAGCAGGAACTGGGGGATGGGGGATGGGGGATGGAGGATGGGAGATTGGGGGTGAGGGGTAGGCGGTGGGGGTGAGTGGGAAAAACCGGACTCTTGGAGACCAGGGTGGGGCCAGGGAAAGGGATTGGGTTTCTTTTGTTAAGCCAAGGGCAGAGCCTTCTAATTTTGCACAGAGAAAAAGTTTGGAAAGGATGTAGGTACACTAGGAACCCCTTCACTGTGGGGCCCCATGGGGACCCTTAAGGGGTTGCTTCTAGCTTGTGTCTCTTTTTTTTTTTTTTTTTTTTTTTTGAGGCAGTCCCCTTCTGCCACCCAGGCTGGAGTGCAGTGGCACTATCTGGGCTCACTGTTTCCTCCACCTCCCGGGTTCAAGCGATTCTGCTGCCTCAGCCTCCTGAGTAGCTGGGATTACAGGCCTGCACCACCACACCCGGCTAATTTTTATATTTTTGGTAGAGGTAGGGTTTCACCATGTTGGTCAGGCTGGTCTCGAACTCCTGACCTCAGGTGATCTACCCGCCTCGGCCCCCCCAAAGTGCTGGGATTACAGGCGTGAGCCACAGCGCTCGGCCTCGTGTGTCTCTTTAACCGGCACAAAAATATACGCTTTCCCATGATTTGTCTTGCAATGGGTGGGGAGTTTGGGGAGGCTATGGGGTTTCCGGTGTTGGCAGGTCTCTCCAGGACTCACAGGACAGGGGGCTGAGGCTCTGAGCCTGGGCCGGTGGAGCCCAGCGCCCCTCAACCGAGTCCAGCCGCGGCCAGGTAATCACTCACACGCCGTTTTCCACCTTGACCGAGCGCACCCTGCGCAGGCCTCCGCGTTCACAGATGTTCGCACAGTCGCTCAGCAGCCGAAAGCGACGGCCCTGGAAGTCCTCCTCGTCCCAGAGCGTGAGGCTAGCGGGCGCCGGGCCCGGCGCGGGGGTGCTGCTCATGCCGCTGCGGACAGGAAGAGTGGAACCAGGCGCTCAGCGTCTCAAGAGCCCCATTCCGAAACACAGCCTGTCCAACCTGGGTTGGACTGGGGGCAGGACCCGGCGTGGCTCTGGACCCGGCTGCCAGGGGCTCGCCCTCTTCCCGCGCTCCCAGCCCTTTCCCGCCCCAGTAGCGGGCATTCACCGGGTGGGTGAGCTCGGCACACGAGGGAAATGGAAAGGCTACGAGGCTGCGCGCGGCCGGGCGGGCCGGGCTTTATACCCGGGCCTTGTCCCCTGCCCGCACCGTTTCCCTAGGGGTGGGGGCGCTGAGTCAGCAGGCAGGCTACGGTCGGCTCTGGTCTACCCTGGGGAGACGAGGCCTCTCCTGCAGCCGCCGCTGTGGCCCCAGCCCACAGGGAGGACAACAGAAAGTGCTGAGGCGCGCACCCCGCGCCCGCTGCAGCCCAGGCTGACTCCGCGCTTTCTTTCTTTCCAGCCTGAGCCAGGCAGGGCGCGCCAGGCCTCGGGACAGGACCCGAGGCCCGGCCCTCGGGGACGAAGGGATCTGGCCTCCGGGGGCCTCGGGCTAAGACCGCGCTGCTGACTCTCGGAGGGGAAGTTCTTCCAAGAGTCTAATCGCCAGCCTTCCTCGGCCCTAGTCCCGGCCTCTCTTTTGGGCGACGCTAGGGCGGAAGTAGGGAAAGCTCTGCGCAAAGGACTCGCTTCACGTGCTCAGTCCTCTTTTTCCTGGAGGATCGGTGCATCGCGGCCCCTTTCCTCCCATGCGTGCCTTCCCAGATCCTGCGCCGCGCCCCTGGGGCCCGGGAAGGAGAGGAGGAGGTGACTAGGACGCGCCACGCCGCGGCGCGGGGAGCTAGAAACGACCTCACGAGGGCCGCGCGGTTTACTTCGGGTTTAGGCTTAATGGCCACCCAGGGAGTGGCTCGCCGCGGGAGGTAGGAGGAATGTTGGGCCTTGCTCTGCCCAACTCCTGCCGCTGCGGGTCTCCCACAAAGATCCAGGCCCTCGGGGCTCCGGCCCCGACATCTGCCTGAGAGTTAACAGCTGAGGATGAAGGGCTTAGTTCAGGCCGAGCTCTCTGCCCAGGCTTTCGGGTGCATGAACTCCATTAACTCGAACACTGACCTGTGGGGAAGGTGCTGTTATTGTCCTGCATTTCCCAGATGAAGAAGCGGAGGCCCCGAGGGCTTTGGAACGCGGTGGAGGCATCACAGCTAAGAAATCTCCCAGAGCTGGGGACGGCGGCTCACGCCTGTGATCCCAGCACTTTGGGAGGATCTCTTGAACCCAGGAGTTTGAGACCAGCCTGGGTGACAAGGCAAAAGCCCGTCTCTACAAAAGCAAACAAACAAATTAGCCGGGGGTGGTGGCATGCGCCTGTAGTCCCAGCTACGTGGGAGGCTGAGAAGGGAAAATTGCTTGAGCCCAGGAGATGGAGGTTGCGGTTAGCCGAAATCAAGCCACTGCACTCCAGACTGGGCAACAGAGTGAGCTGGGGAAAGGCAGAGGGGGGTGGGGGCGGGGCGGGAGGGTGGTAGAGAGAGCAGGAGGGAGAGAAGGAAGAGGAAAATGTTGGGACCCCCAAGGGGTAGCTGCAGGTAGGAAATTTCCTCACCACTTGCAGTGGAATTTTCTAACCACAACAGCTGTTAATGGCACAAAGGCTCTTGCAAAATCGTGAGTTTTCCTTAATGGTGGTGGGTGTGGATGGGGATATTCCAGCAGAGGTGAGAGGGCAAGTGAGAAAGGAGCTAATATTTTGCTGCTCCCATGAGCCGCACGCTCCGTTTATGGGTCCTCACAACAGTCCAGTGAGTTAGGTTTGCATGTACAGATGTGGAAATGGAGGCTCAAAGAGGTCTAAGGCCTTGTCCAAACTCACACAGCGAGCCAGTTTCAGAGCAAAAATCGACCTCAGACCTTTGGAAGCCACAGTCAGTGCTCTGCCGCTGTCCATCCAAGCTCCTGTGCCAAAAAGTGCTCACAGGCCAGCTGCGGCCACCCTAGCTCCCAGAAGCCTTGCCACACCAGCCTGCCTTCTAAGCCTTCTTCCCAGTGCTCCATGCTCAGCCCATCTCAGAACCTTTGCATTTGTGTTGCCGCTACCTGGAGTGTCTTGGTACAAGATCCTGGTATGGCTGGCTCCTGTGTCACCTCCTCGGTGATGCTGTTCCAGGCACTCTTCCGTCCATCACATCAGCCCTTTTTTCTTTCTAGCATTGATCACTCTGTAAAGTTATCTTTTTCATCTTGTGTTTATGGGTGCACCAGCCTCTCCCTTTACTAGAGTGTAAGCTCCATTGAAAGGGGCAGGGACTGTGTCTTGTTCTCAGTTGTTATCCTCAAACCTAGCACAGTGCTGGGTGCATAGCAGGCACTCAATAAAACTTCTTGAACTAGTCAGTGAACAAGGTGGTCAGGTGTTGGCCAAATGTCCACGGGAAAAGGGGTGTGGAGGAAATTCTCCAATGGAAGCGGGGGATGGGGGCTTGGCCTCCCACTTCTGAAGTTCTGGGTTGCTGAGAGCAGGCACTGGGGACAGACAGAGGCTCCCTTGGGCCTCTCTTTTCCCTGGTGAGGAGTTACTGTTGGAGCTCGCAGTGCGTATGAAGAGGGGTGCAAGAGTACAGGGCCCTAGAACTGCGCATGGAGGGAGAGTCCAAGTGAGGAGGATATGGGTCAGAGATGGGACAGCCTCAGGTGGGTTTGATTGGGGGTGAGGTCAGAACCATGTCCTGATTCCCTACCCTATGGGGATTTGAACAAACACAAATAAGGTGTAATTTCCCCCCAGACGGCAAGGAGGGAATATAAATTACAGAGTGGGGTGGGGCACAAGCCAGTTCTGGACCCTTGGTGTCCCAGTCTTTGTCGTCAGTGTCACCAGCCAGAGCAGGGGTGAAAGGGGAACAATCAGATTTCGCCTTCCCTCCTTCCCCCATCTCTATCCGACAATTCTGGATTCTGCCACCAGAGGGCGCGGGCAGGCCGCGCTGGCCAGAAAGCTGGCGCCGAGGGCGGGGTAGAAGGGGAGGTCGAGGTCGGGAGGGAGGCCGCGGGTACGGGTGGCTAGTGCGTCAGGCTGTGCGTCTGTGCTGTCCCTGACGCGGGTGCCAAGTGTTGGTCAGAAGGTGTGGGGGTGTCTGTCGGAGACCGGACACTGCACCGAGCGGGTCTGGGGTCTGGGTGTGCCCCCGAGAGTTGCGTGTGTCGGACAGCGGCATTCCGCAGGAGGGGGTGTGTGTGTGCGCGCTTCTTTTCAGGGGTTAGGGGAGCAGGAAAAGCGGGGAGGCCGTCCAGCCAAGAAACAGGTTAGAATTAGGAGTCCCGCCTGGAGTTGGGAAGGGGACCCCGTGTGTGAGAAGTGCCCCTGCTCCTCCTCCAGTGCGAAGCTCTGGTCTTCGCGACAACCAGCCTCTCCCCTTCTCTACCTCGTCCCTACTCTATGGGGCTTTTAGTTCTAGAAATTGCAACCACCTCTCTCAGAAACGGGCATATCCACCACCACCACCAATAGTCACTGGCCCAAAGACCTCTAAACACCTCAGGGGTTCCCAACCCCCTCAGGCCCTTCCTGACTTTGGGCCTCATGGTCACCGCCAAAGAGAAGAACCACTGAGGGGAGGGGGCTTCCAGGCAGCCCTGCCTACTGTGCCAGTGGTGGAGTCTGGGATCGCTACCTGCCTCGGGTTCCACAGACCCCCTCTGGGTCTCCTCCTTTCCTCACCAGGCTGGTCCAGCTCTGCCTCTCTCCCCAGCTGCGGTGCCCCCCACCCCTAGCAGCTGTTCCTGTTTGTTTTCCCAGATCAGTTGGGCCCAGAGCTTCCTGAAGGATGGGTGCCCAGGTGGCTTTGTTTGCCAGCTCAGCAGTCACCCCTACCCCCTCCACATCCACAGCCTGGCCTTGGGGCATGGAGCAGGGAGTGAGGTAGACAAAAACCAGCAACCCCAGTCGACACCTCAAAGAGCCCTCAAAATCTCATAGAGATCTGAGCACTCTCAGGGACCCCCACCCTGACCACATTCAGTTCTCCATCTCACGTCAGGACCTTTGCTTTCTACGGGGAAATCCTCAGGACCTCATCACCCCCCGCCAGTCACCATCCTCTGCCCTCTGATTTCACCGAAACGAAACCCCCATCCCATACAGACCCATAAGATCCTACAGAGAATCCCTCGAGCCTGAGTCCCCTCCATGAGGCCCTCAGATCCCACCCAGACCCCCAGCCCATGTGGTGACGTGTAGGTCCTGCAAGGAAGCCCTCAAACCAGCACCTAAGCTCCAGCCCAGATCTCCGTCCTAGGCAGAGGCCCCGAGAATCCCAAAGAAGTGGCACCTGTCTCACCTAGCGTCCCACCCTAGGAACAGCCTGTACTGCTCAGCACTGCTGGGCAGCGGAGAGGAGCTGGTAGCCAATGTCCTCTCCTTAAGCTGGTTGCCTCCCAGCCCTCGCCCCTCATTTTACTGGGAAATCATCCAGGGGTCCTTGGTACTGAAGATGCAAATTCAGGGAAGGGTGCCCTCCTCCACCCTGCCACCCTCGCCAGCCCCTCCTTTCCACCCCTGCTTCTCTGGCCCCCACCCCCACTCCAGTCTGGAGCCCAGAACCGTCAGATGAGCACCTTCCCTGAGGCTGTTCAGGACTGGTCTCCTGGGAGACAGAGATAACGGGTACAGAGACCAGCCCAGTTCGGGCCAGTTGGGAGCCCCACCCACACAGACCCATTGTTCTCTCCCACTAGAAACAGACCCCCTCTCCTCTGCCCCTCAGTGGGGTTGGAGAACTGGCTACCATCCAGGGAGATGGCAGGCAGCTTTCACAGTCACTCGCACACCCGGACACAAAGCCACAGGGCTGGCACACGGTGACAGGGAGAGGGCACACACAGACACACGTTCAGTCAGATGGAGACAGTCATTCCAGGCACAGAGGTGTGATCCCACAAGCTTTGAATGTGAAAAGTCTCGTTCTGGGATTCTATAGAAACCTCAATGTCAGATTCATGTATGGGCAGACACTTGTTCACTCATTTCTCAAAGATTTAATTCAATGTACCATAAGCCACGGACTGTGCTGGGTGCTGGACTCACATATGAATATGCCTCCTCGCTGTCACATGTGCACATACCCACTCCACGGTCACCCAGGGAGGCATCAGCTCAGCCCCCCACCCAGGGTCATAGAGACACTAAAGGGTGAAGAGAGTGGGTTAAGCGGCTGTTGCGATGATTTAAATGCATGTAAAACAGATCTGGCCTGCAATGTGCACCCAATAAATGTCTGCTGCTGCTGCTGCTGTTGTGGTTGTGGTTATAACTGGCTCTGAGACAAGCGCTTCCCACCACCCCTGGGGCTGGCCTGGTCAGGGCAGTGATCAGGCTACAAGGATGGCTCTGGGAGCTGTACCCTCCTTCTCATCCTCGTCCGCAGAGGCCAGCCTAGTGCTCAGGACAGAGCGCCTTCCTGCCTCACCCTATTTAAACCACTCCTCAGCTCATGACCTCAGTTTGGGAAGCTTGGGAGGGTCAGAGGGGAGTGTGCCAGTTTCCTTTGTTCTTGCTCAGGCCTCTGCTCTCTAGGAAGAGATGCTTGGGAATGGAGCCGGCGACCTGGCCTCTGGTGTCAGTGCTTGTCCAGGCGCCATTTGTGTGCGTCTTTTGGTCGGTCAGTCCCCTCTTGAGGCTTCTGTTTTTTACCTGTAAACTAAACTGGCTGTGGGTCCTGGAGGGGCCTCCCAGCCTTGATTCCTGTGATCCTGTGATGCCTCTGGAAGATTCCTTCCTCTCCCTCTCCAGCCTATGCCTGCCCCACCCGCCCACCCACCTGGCCTAGCCAGAATGAGGGGGCGAGTTGCCACAGTCTCCATGGGGACTAATCTCCAAGAAGGTCAGCGAGGCTCTGGTACTGCCTTGGCTGGATGGGGATTAGCACCTGGGTATGAGCCTCCCCCCACCCCACCCCCACCACCCAGTGCTTCCACTCCCAGGTCTCCCCACTCTCACACAGACCCTGGGGGCCTCCAAGCTCAGAAATTCCAAGGCTAGGCCAGAATCATCAGGGCCAGTGGGGGCAGGGCAGCTGCCATAGCTGTTGGCTTGTCCAGCTGTGGCCAAGAGGGAAACGGAGAGACGGTGTCAGATCTGTGTCCCTCACTGTTTACGGCCCCCACCCAGAAGCTGCCTCTTTATCCTCTGCTGGGGCTAATACCCGCCCCAGTTCGGGGTGGGATGGGCTGTTTCGAAGCTCCCCCCTTTCTCCATACACATTGTACTTGTCCCCTCTGGTCCCCCTGAGCTGTAACCCTTATCTCCACGTGCCCCCATCTCAGCATACATCTCTTGTTATCTCAAATTGTCTCTGTGTCTCTCTCTGTTCCTTTTCCCTGCTTTCTCTCTGGTCGTCTCTGCCTCTGGTCTCGATTTCACAGTCTGGGGTCTGCCGCCTCTGGGGCCCCTGGGATCTCTGTGTTCTCACACCCCTCTGTCTTTCTGCCTATGCTGCTGGTCTTTTTCTCCTCCTTCTCCATTTCTCTTCTGCTGTTTCTCAGCTGCTGCACTCCAACTGCTCAGTCCCTTTTCCACTTCCCCCACTACCTGGTCCCTCCCCCACCCAGGGTGCTGACAAGGAGGACAGGAAGCAGGCTCCAGCTCTGAGCAGGAGGGGGAAGGGGGCCTGCCTCGAACACCAGCTGCTGAGTACCCCCCTTCCCTTGCAGCCCAGCACCTGCAAGCCTGCCAGGCACCGGGAGACTCCGCCCCCAGCCCGGCAGCGGCAGAGGAGAGACCTGGATGAGAGGCCAGATCCCTGGTAATGGCCAGCAAATTCGGTCTTAGGGATGGATGGGGGTTGGGGGCCTGGGGAAATTAGACCCTGGGGTGAAGGGGCAGTAACTCTCAGGACAGATCCCATACCACTGGGTGGCCACCTCCTTCTCCCCACCCTCCCCTCAGGGCCGTGTGTGTGTGTGTGTGTGTGTGTGTGTGCGCGCGCGCGCACGCGCGTGTCTGTGTGTTTGGGAGGGGGTCATTCCAGGCAGATTCCTCTTTGTTGTGCAGCCCCAGGATCTGGAATCCTGGCCCCAGCCATGGTTGGGGAGGGAAGAGGAAGCCCTCAAAGACACAGGGAAGATGTGCCAGGACCATGCCAGACCCTGACAGGCCAATCTTTCAGTGCCCGGCAAAGAGCAAAGGGCTTGCCCAGGACAGAGCCTGGTCAGGAGACCCAGAGAGGGCTGCACACATCCTAGCCCAGGACCCAAGGGCCTTCCCCCCGCCCCTGGGGCTGCTCAGTGAAGCCTCCTGCAGCCCACCCTCTCCCCAGATCTGCCTGGGTTCTGTCCAACGACATCTTGCCCCCTCCCTGCTCCTCTCTCTGTGCCATGGTCTTAGGCCCAGTAGATCCTTTGGGGCCTCTGGGTAGTTGGGTGAGGTAGGGGCGCTAGAGCAGGTGGTGGTGGAGGGGACAAGCCAGCACCTCGAGGAACAAGCAGTTTGGAGGGACTTGTGACCCTGGTTCCCATCTCCCCGGGCTGCCTCTGCCTGAGCTGAGGGCTCTACCCACCCCACCCCAGATGATGGAAAGCAGGATGTGGAAGTCCGAGTCTGAGGAAGGTGGTGACCGGCGGTGCCTGGGGCCCTATTGGGCAAGGGTCCTGGGCTTGTCCTTCTCTGTCATTCTGTCTCAGACAAGGTTAGACCGAAAGAGGGACCAGGGAGGTGTCAGGGAGTGACATCTCAGGATGTCAGCAGCACCAGAGAGATCCAACAAAGTGGATTAGAGTCTCCATGGCGGCCCTCAGCTTCCCTCCCAGATTTTCCACTCCTCAGCCTTGGCTCCAACCCCATGAGGGCGTACATCTTCCCAGCATGGCCAGGAGCCCAGGAACCAGGATAGGAGGCGGGAGAGGCCCTAACCCCTGCTGGAGGCCAGAGCAACCCTTCGCTGTGCAAACGGGAAAACCAAGAGGCCGGGAAATGACTTGCCCAAGGCCACAGAAGTCGCGGGGAGAGAGGTGGACTAGAATTCGGGTTTCCATCTCCAGAAGGACTTCGGTTCTGGGTCAAGGCCTCCTTCGCCACCCGCTGGAACCGGCTTAGCCCGTATCACGACGCGGAATCGAGCAGGGCAGCCCAGAAGCTGCGGGCAGGGCAAGGCAGGGCGGGTGGGGCCGGATGGGAGCCGGATCTCCACTGGAGCGGCGCACTGCCTCTCCTCTCCCACCCGTATGGTGGCGGTGGCGGTGGCGGTGGCGGCGGCAGGTGCCTGCGTGGCGATCAGGTCGGGCCCCAGGGCTGGTGCTGAGAGGCCGCCCCTGCCTCACGCGAGCCGAACGAACAAAACGCTAAGGTCCGGTTTGTGCGAGGGGCTCGTCGCGGGGCGGGAGCGGAGGGCCCGGGGCCTGGCGGTCGCCCTCGGTGATCTCCTGGTCTTTCGCGAGCGCAGTGCCGTACAACGCCCGCTAGCCTCCGCCCTCACCTGAGCGCATCTGCGGCTGACACGTCGGCGGCCTCGGCGGCCACTGCAGGTGCGCACCTGGCTCGCCCCTCCCTTCCCAGCCACCCTCCGCTCGGCTTTCCTGGCCCCTCCGCCCGGCCCAGCCTAGCTCGGCTTTGTCCCCAGCCCATGCCTTGGAGCTTGTCCCAGAGCCCGGGCTCAGAGTGCTCTTATACTGCCTGTTCAGTCCCCGCCCCCAGACACACACTCACACCTGTCCGGGCGCCCGTTTGCTCTGGGCAAATATTGACTCATGGAGGCGGAGCGCCCCCTCCCTCCCCCGCCCGGGCTCTGAGGCCGGAGCTTCTCCGAGGCTTTGGTGGCGGGGGTGGAGGGGAGGGTGCTGGGGACCTGGGCGCCTCTGGAACAACACCAGATGTCACTTTTCCACCCACCTGCCTCTGGGAGGGAGGAGCCGAGAAGCAGAGGACAGAAGTTCCCAGGCGGGCGGGGGTTAGGAGGAACCGAGAGGTGGGTATCCCCTGATCTAAGGACTGACTCACAGTGGGAGTCGCTTAGCAGGGTCTGTGGCCCGAGATCTGGCGGTGACCTCGACCCGCCCCAGCGTCTAGTTTCTGGCCCTCTGCGGCGTGCTTCAGTTCTCCTTCCTCCCCAGCCTCTTGGGCACCCGGAGCCCGGCAAATGCTAAGGGACTGGCCCTGGGGGTGCCGAGCCTCGGAGCAGACGCGGCGCGGAAAGGTGACGGGTGGCCGCCCGGCCCCGTGGCCACCTGCTTCGCTGGCCAGGCCTGGCGCTCAGTTACTGTGCACTAAACTACGCTGGGGCAGAGGCCAGCCAGGCCCCGCCCGGAGCGCCCTCCACTGGCCAGACTCGGTCCAGCGGCCGGCAGAGAGCGACGAGGTCTCAGTCCAGCTGCAGCGTGGACAGAGAGGTGCATCCTCCCTGGCCCTAAGTCCCCGCCGCGCCGCTGCAGTCAGCCCGGGCTGCTCCAGCCATCCTTCCTTCTCAGAGCGCGCGCGCGCGTTTCCCCCTCGTTGGGGAAATAAAGTCAAGGCAGATATAGAAAAATGAATAGATGCTTTTACTGGCGGGGCAGTGGAGAGGGGGCCAGGCGGGACCTAGGGCGGCTTGTCGGAGAGGCTGGGCGCGGGCATCTACAGAAGGTCGGTGGGAAGTGGCCCCACCGGGTGGAGTACCTCTGCTTGCTGCATCGGCAGCGGCATGTCCGGGGTCAGAATCCTAGAAGACAGAAAGTCCCAGGTAGGCGTGGGGGCGAGGCTTCGGGCAGAGCCTGCCTGCCCCCGTCGCCCCTCTGGCGTGGTCTGCGCGCCCGCTGGCCCCGGGACCCCTACCTGGGCATGCCAAGCGGCGGCAGGGCGATGACGCGCGGCCGCGAGGTGAGCACCACCTCCCCGCGGCTCGCCTCCACCAGGATGTTCTGGATCATATTCTCCAGCAGCGCCTCCTGCAGGTTGGCGAAGGCTGGGAGCCTGTGAGGGGGCGGGGGCTAGCGTGAGCGCGGCCGTAGTGCCCGCGCGCCTCCTGGCTCGCCTGTCCGTGCAGTGCAGTGTGCCGCGAGCTCTACGGAGATTCCCATTCGACTCCCCCGATCCACTACACTGTGGGGCATCCTTGTTTCAATGTTACAGACGTTCCAAGTGTGGCTAAAAGATTCCAAGCTGTCAAATATGCTGTTGATTTAAGGAGTGGGATTCAAACCCAGGAGGTGCAGTCCGCATCTCAGGGCCAAGTTTGGAGAAAGGTAGGGAGGTGGTGAGAGGGTGCAGAAGAGACTGGGCGGGGCCTAGGGAATCCCTGCGAGGACGTAAATCATCTGCAGGGCAGCCCCAGCGAGAAGCCCCACCTGCAAGACAGGTGGTCCTTTTCTGGCTCTAGAAGGCCATTTCAGAGACTTTGAAGACTATAACAATCCTCCTGGTAGTCATGTGCTGGTAAATGTCAACAACCAGCTCTCAGAGAAAAAAGAATAAAGTTCAGTGTTGGTACCAGGCCGATACTCCCGCAGAGGCCTTAAGCTACCAACATGACCTCACTAAGCCCTGAGTGAGGATGAGATGTGCACACAGGCGGCTGCCAGCCTCAGCATCCATTGCCTCCTAGCAACCTTCTGCACGCACACCTCCCTCCCAACCTCGCTGGGGCCTGGCTGCCCACCTTCTGATGGCCTCCTTCTCGTCCTGTTCTTGCTCTTCCTTCATCATGACTTTCAGCTGCTGTTGCCACTGCCATTGCATGGACTCCTGGGACTCAGGCTGCGGTGTGGGCCCGATCCCTGTCCAGCTCACTTTCTCTTCCTTCTCCTCCCTCTCCTCCTTCTCCTCCTTGCTCAAGTCCACCTCCTCTTCTGTCTCCTCCTCTTCCTCCTCTTCCTCCTCCAACTCCTCTTCTTCCTCTTCACCCTTCTCCTCCTCCTCCTCCCCCTCTTCCTTCTTCCCCAACCTTGGAGTGTGCTCAGATCTGTCCTCCAGCTGCTTGCCCTTCCCGTCCTCCCAGCTGCTGGAGGGCAGGATTGGCGTTAAGTACAGGCTGTTTTTCTGGTCCATGAACTTAGTCGACTGCTTATTCCAGAACTGGCAGAAGTATGGCACCTGCTCCACCAGGGTTTGGTCCACAGCCTCATGGAAATTCTTGTCTTCCAGCAGACCCCTAGACAGCAGCACGGGGGGAGAAAGCCTTTGCTGAGGGGCCCTGCAGTCCCTGGGAGCCCTGGCTTCAGAGCTAGGTGCTAGGTGGGAAAGGGGGGTGCTAGGTGGGGAGAGGGGGCCCTTGGTCAGTCGTTCCTCCTATCCCTTCTTTCAAGGAAGACATCCTGGAAGCGAACATGGTCTGGTGGTAGCACAGCAGGTCAGAATCACACAGATGATGGGCAGGAGCCCTGGGGAGATACTGAACTGGCTCCAGACTCATCTACTAGCCCGGAAATGGGGCAGAACTCAGGACCCAGACCTGAAAATCCCTCCAGACAGCTCCGTCAGAGCTCTACTATCCTGGAGTGGGTCGGGTGGGGGACATTGGAGGGATCTTGCAAAAATGTTGTTTCTTTTTTTCTTTTCTCTTTCTTTCCCTCCCTCCCTCTCTCTCTCTTTCTTTCTCTCTTTCTATCTTTTTTTTTGAGCCCATGTCTCATTCTGTCTCCCAGGCTGGAGTACAGTGGTATGCTCATGGCTCACTGCAACCTCAGTCTCCCAGTTAATTAAGCTAATTAATGGTCTCAAGCAATCCTCGCACCTCAGCCTCCCAAGTAGCTGAGACTACAGGCATGCACCACCATGTCCAGCTAATTTTTGTATTTTTTGTAGAGATGGGGTCTTGCTATGTTGCCCAGGCTGGTCTCAAACTCCTGGGCTCAAGCCATCCTCCCATCTCTGCCTCCCAAAGTGTTGGAATTACAGGCAAGAACCTCCATGCCCCGCCAAGTTCTATTTCTTAAGAAAGGAAGAGTGCTAGAATGTAAAGGGCTCTGGCTGAATGAGCTGGAAGGATGGGGAGGTGGCAGTGAGGGCCCAGGGTGTGAACTGGTACCTGATGATGGTGGTGAGAATGTCAACCAGGAGTTGCTGCTGCTGCTTGGAGACAGGGCCCCGCTTGGTAGGGGATTCTTCCTTGGAAGTCTCTGACTCTTCCCTGGAGGCCTTCCTCTTTGGCAGCTCCCTGTGGCAGCCAGGACACTCTGAGTGGCCTGGGCAAGCCACCATGCTGGGGTAGGGGGCACAAGCAATGGTGGTAGCTGCCCAGTGATAAGGGCACAGATGAGTTTGAGGCACTCCCAGACTTAACCCAACCGTAGTGCTACTGGGCTCAGAGAACCAAGCTCAAACCCTTAGAGTCAGCACAGGAGCTACAGAGACTCCCAGTTGGAAAAACAAGGAACAAAGATGGGCAGAGGATGTCTAGTTGTGTTCCCCAGGGGGCTCTGGCTTCTTGGTTCCCCTCTCACAGGGGCCTAAGCAGTAATGGGGGCATCGTGGGCCCAGTGGCACTCAATGAGTCCCACTGCCACTGCCCATGCTCCACCCCTCGCCATGGGTTGGGTCTGGGCAGCCCCCGCTCTGGAGTGACAGAGAGGACAGAGAGAAGAGGAAGGTGACCCCTGCCTTCCCAAGAGCTTACCGGTGCAAGAAGTAGCAGGGAAACTCTGAGAAGAAGTTAGCTAGAAAGTAGTCAGTGGCATGGGCTCGGGCAGTGAGGCCCAGGCACAGCATGCCTGGCGAGGGTGGCTGGGGGCAGGGCCAGGACATCTCCTCCTTTGGGGTCTGCAGTTTCCAGCTGGCAGGCCGGCTGACAGACTGCTGGTTCTTGATGGGAGGTAGCGTCTTTGGGAAGGGAGAGACATGGATGACAAGGGTTTGGGGACCACACTCACATCACCAATGGGGTCCCTTGACTTAGTTCCCCATCAGGCCCTTTGGACCACCTAAGCATGTGACCCTACTCATTGCCACTTTCATCCCTCCTTTCTGGGAGGCTGGTCCAGGAGTTGGGGGAGCAAGCAAGGACCCTCCCAAGTTGTCCCAAGAAGTTGGGCCTGGGGCTTCCACCTCACCTTGTACTTCCTCGCAGGTTCACAGGCTGTGCAGCATGTTCTCCTCTGTGAAAGAAGAGAGACCCTTGCTTGAGATGCGAAAGGCCTGGCTGGTTGCGGTGGCTCACGTCTGTAATCCCAGCACTTTGGGAGGCCAAGTCAGGGGGATCACCTGAGATCAGGAGTTCGAGACAGGCCTAGCCAACATGGCAAAACCCAACCTCTACTAAAAATGCAAGAATTAGCCAGATGCAGTGGCATGTGCCTGTCGTCCCAGCTACTCAGGAGGCTGAGGCTGGAGAATTGCTTGAACCTGGGAGGCAGAGGTTGCAGCAAGCCAAGATCGCAGCACTGCACTCCAGCCTGGGCCACAGAGTGAGACTCTCAAAAAAAAAAAAGATTTTTTTTGAGAGTCTCTCTCTTTGACAGGCCTGAAGAGACTTCCCCTTCTGACCACCTTGCTGCCCGCTTGGTCCTGCCCAATTCCCAGTCACACTTTCTTCTAGAACCTTCCCTAGGGAAGTGCTGCCTGCAGACCAGGAAATTCTGGTTTCCTGAGTGAAGGAAATGCCATCAAATGTAGGCGGGCAGCTCCAAGCGTGCTTGCCCTGGTGCCCTGGAGCTTTGTGGTTTGCTGAGATAAGAATGGTTTGGTAAGATGAGAAAAGAGTCTCCCTTATTAAGATTTAATTCAGAAATTCCTTCTCTCATGCCCCCAGGAAGAAATTTTTGTTTTTTTTTTTTTGACAGGATCTTACTCTGTCACCCAGGTTGGAGTGCAGTGGCACGATCATAGCTCACTGCAGTCTTGAACTCCTGTGCTCAGGTGATTCTCCCAACTCAGCCTGCCGAGTAACTGAGACTACAGGTGTGAGCCACCACACCTGGCTAATTTTTTAAATTCTATTTTTGTAGATGCAGGATCTCACTATGTTGCCCAAGGCTGGTCTTGAACTCCCAGGCCCGAGCAATCCTCATGCCTCAGCCTCCCAAAGCACTAGGATTACAGGTGTGAGCCATTGTTCCCAGCCTTAGGAAGTAATTTGTATTCACAGTTGAGCTAGAGCTTCAGAGGGTAGTGGTGACTCCCTGGGGTTTCGGCATGGCAGACACAGAGGTGATTGAGGAGCAAGAATACCAGCTGGGATGGCTGTGAAATTGGGGGAGGAACAAAGACTGTCTCGTGTTCATTGTCTGACCCCCACCTCCCAAAACACATACTAATAACTCCCATTCAGTAAGCGCTTCCTGGGTGCCAGAATCTAATTAAAATTACTATTCCGAGGAATAAGAAGTATTGAAGATTTATTTTATTTTGAATTGGTTTTAAGTATGTAATAATTGTCTTTAGAGTTATAAAAAGTAATTTGTGGTGTTTACAAAATGTTGGGAATTTCTGCTATGATAAACAAATAGGTAAGTCCCACGGCCTTTGGAGAAGCAGGCAGCAGTAGAAACTTTCGAAAAACTTAACATTTCTCTGTATTGAATATGGAAATAAAAAAATTTAAAGAATAATTTAAAAACCATGGTAAATGAAATTTGGTGATTATGCATGGTGTCAAATGTTAACCCTAGTTGAGAGAAGAGAGAAAAAATAGCAAGTAGAAGCGAAGAACAGGATCATTGGAAGGGACCTGAGAAACTGCTGCTTCATCTAGTTTAGCAAATGCTAGGATCTTGAGTGAGAGTGTGTGAGTTTAGCTCTGCCTAATATAGTACTACTTGAGGGATCTTTAGGAGACTATATCCTCTTTGAGATTAATTTCTTCTATAAAATGAGCCTAATGCTACCTGACTTTAATTTAAGGGTTATCATGAAGATGAATGAAATAGTAAAGTCCTACTAAGGACCAAGCAAATATGAATTCTTTTTTGCCATGGAGAAACAAGCACCTGGGGAGAATATATGACCTAAGGTTTCTGTAGTTTATCACCTAACCAGGCCCAGAATTTAGTTTTTCAAATTCTAGAAGTGTGTTTTTTTGTTGTGCCAAAAAGCAGCACACCTCAGAGGAGGGATAAGGTGTGAACTGTGGGTATATTGGGGTTATCAGTGTGCTTCTGAGGGAAGACAGGCATCTATTCCCAGAGATGCCCCTGGAAATGATACAGAAGATGCTGAAGAATCCAACATGATGATGGGATGAGGCATTTGTAGTAATGCTGAAAACAGAAAACTGGACTAAGTGGAAAATTTATAAGCATGTCTTTGTACATGTTATGTGAACAAACTACCTAGTTTATTTTTAGTTCGGTACAATAACTGTTTTAATAAAATATGAAATAAGGACTCAATATAAAGTGCATTTTAAAACTCCTGTAAATCAGTCAAAACCTTATTCCTCCTGACCTCAAGTGATCCACCCGCCTTGGCCTCCCAGAGTGCTAGGATTACAGTCGTGAGCCACTGCGCCCAGCCTAGACTTTTATCTTTAATCTTTTTAATATGGAAAATTTCAAATGTATCCAAAAGTGGAGAGGATGCTACAAAGAACCCTCCATTGCCCATCGCCCAGCTTCAACAACTAGCACCTCATAGCCAGTCTGGTCCAAGCCGTGCCCCACCTCTGGATTATATTGAAGCAAATGCCAGATGTCACAGTACCCACCTCCACTTTTTACAGCCGAAGGAACTGAGATGTTCCATAGGTTGACTGAGATCACAGAGCTAGAAATCATTAACTCCAGGAATGAAACGTGGACAGTCTGTTTCCAGAGCCTGCCCCTGAAGCCACAGTGTCTTCATCAGAAGGTGAACTCCAGGCTGGGCGTGGTAGCTCACACCTGTAATCCCAGCACCTTGAGAGGCCGAGGTGGTCAGATCACCTGAGGTCAGGAGTTTGAGACCAGCCTGGCCAACATGGTAAAACCCTATCTCTACTAAAAATACAAAAATTAGCCAGGAGTGGTGGCAGGCGCCTGTAGTCCCAGCTGCTTGGGAGGCTGAGGCAGGAAAATTGCTTGAACTTGAGAGGCAGAGGTTGCAGTGAGCCAAGATCGTGCCACTGCACTCCAGCCTGGGTGACAGGGACAGGCTCTGTCTCAAAAACAACAACAACAACAAAAAAAAACAAGGTGAACTCTGCATTGTCTCCCCTTTATCCGCAGTGTGCAGCACATAGTAGCCACTCATTAAATGCTGGCTACATGAAGCAGGGAATGGACAGACAGCCTTCTCTACCCAGAGAGCCTCTCCGGATGGCTGTGGAGATGCTAAGCTGAGTCCAGTGAATGGAATGTAGTATCCTAGGGCAGGCTGGCTGGTTTGGCCTGCAGGGCCACCTTGGCCCACTACCTCTGTCCCCTCTGGTAAGAGCAGTCAGAAAGATCTGGGTGTTTGAGGCCTACTCAGTCCTCCTCACCTTCACTTTCCTGTCGGTGATGGTGAACTCCACTTCCTGCCTTGCCTTCTCATCCTTCCACTCCTGCAGCTCCTTGTGATACTGCCGCATGAGCTGCTGCGGGTACAGCTTTGGTCCAGGACAGAGAGAGAGAAGACCAAGGTCTGGAGCTTGCCCTGGGCCTATGCTGTGGGCCTTTCGCTTCCAAGGGCTGACTCCTGCCTTTTGCTGGGGTCTGGGGATCTCACAGCCCATCTCGCCCCACCCCAGCACTGGGAGCTGGGCCTCTATCCCACCTTACCTCTGGGGCTGGTTCCTACCTTGCATACCAGGTCTACACTGTAGAAGCTGGCATGCACAGAGGCCCTCAAGGTCACCACAAATGGGACAATCTCTTCCGGAGCCACCACCCCTATCATGGGACTCACAGACACCTGTTGATTTGGGGAAGGAGTCTCTGGAGATTCACAGGGGTGGAATTGGATAGGATGGGATGGGATGGGTTGGGATGGGGTGGAGTGGGATGGAGTGGGATGGAGTGTGGTGGGATGGGATGGAGTGGGGTGGGATGGGGT